>CAXHJY010000259.1:15000-22500 GCA_964016885.1 Eledone cirrhosa | reverse complement strand
CACAGTCGGTACATTATACGGAAGGGATACATTATATTAGGTTAACGCTTGAAATAGCAAAAGTGGTTCTTGACGTTTCGGACGCTAGTCCTTCATCAGAAGAAAGAATGAGAAATAAGATAGATTGAGAGGACGGCCTGGTTGGAATTGGAAAAAAATGTCTTTAGATAAAAATAACAGGTCCATTCATGTTGACATCTCTTGCAAAACTGTTGGTGCTGGTGTTTTGTGTATGATTTATATTTTAGAAAAGTGGATGATGGAGCGCGTATATTTTGACATTAGTATATATTTATATATATATATATATTTATATATATATATATATATATATAAATATATATATATATATATATATATATATATATATGTATAACAAAGGAAGTATGGTAAGGAACCAGATGAACCATAACGCACCAGAGTACTTAATACTTGGGGTAGCAGAGTGGGTAATAGGAAAATGTTTAACCCCGACGGCAGAGCTCTAGCCGTTTCGACGGCTATTTCTGGACTACATATAGACATTAGTTAAATATATATATATATATATATATATATATATATATATATATATATATATATATATAAAAGAGGTACATAGTGATGGAGTGACCCCTATATATGCCACCATCGTTGACTCCATTTACTGCTAATTAATCAACTGTGAGAAAGTGAAGTAGTCACTAACGATACACTTACAACTTATTTGTTTATAAATTAAATTGTCAAAAAAAAAAATTAATTAAATATAAAATAAAATAAAATAAAATAAAAAAAATAAAAATTCTAAACAATAAATTTTAAAATAAACTGCAAACAACAACAAAAAAAATTAAATTTCGAATGAGGATTTTTACTTTTTTAAATTTAATTTTTGTTTTATTTTTTTAATTAATTAATTAATCATGGCTTGGCAATATGGAATAGGAAAGCAGCAGGAAGTTATCAAATCATAATTAAACATTGACGGTAATGAGATCTTGGCTTGAAGGAGGAGGAGGAAATATATATGTGTGTGTGTGTGTATGTGTGTGTGGATGTATGTATATATATATATATATATATATATATATATATATATATATGTCTATATATATGTGTGTGTATATATATATATATATGTATGTATCTATGTATGTGTGTGTGTGTGTGTGCGCGTGTGTGTATGTATGTATATATGTATATATGTATTTATTTATCTATGTGTATACACACACACACACACACACATATATTTATATATATATATAATGACTTCTTTTTATTCACGTTTAATTCCTTTTTAATTTCAATTTTTTATTTTATTTTTATTTTGTGCCTTCGTTTAATACCCTTGGCGATAGAAACATCTGGCGTACTGGCCCCGAAAATACTTCCCTACTGCAATGTCGAACCCTCAGCAGTAAACATCTGGCGTGTGTTTGGTCCCCGAACCACCTCCCTAACTTGCTGCAAAGTAGAACACATAACGATAGAATTGAAGCATATGGTGTGTGCTGGGACCCAATTCGCTTCCCTAGGCCCTTAACGATCGAAGTATCTGGCGGAATCTGGTTCACAAATCTATTTCTCTTACTTACTGTAAAATAGACCCCAAAGCGATGGAAAAACCTGGTGAATGCTGGGTACCAAATCGCTTCCCTATTTTAGTGTGGAAGTCGAGCCCTTAACTATCGAAGTATCTGGCATATACAGGATCAGAAAACTACCTCTCTAACTTACTGTAAAGTAGACCCCATAGCGATGGAAGCTCCTAGCCTGTGCTGGGGACTTAAATCGCCTCCGTTTTTTTTTTGTTTTTTTTTTGCAAAGTAGAACCCATATGAAAGCACCTGGCATGTGCTGGGTTCCAAACCCGCCTCCCTTTTTTCTGCAAAGTAGAACCCATACTGATGGAATCATCTAGCGTGCTCTGAGAACCAGAACCACCTCCCTAACTTATTTCAAAGTAGAACCCATAGCTGTCTCCCTATTTTATTGTGGTATCTAACACAATGATGGAAGCATCGGACTTATATTGGGTCTCAGAACGGCCACCCTAATTTAATGTGGAGTCGATCCCTGCACTGTAGAAATATCTGGAATGTGGTGGATCCCAGAACGCCCCCCCCCCCCCCCCCTCCCTATTTTACTGTGGTTTAGAACCCAAAGTGGGGGAAATATCTTGCGTCTGCTGGGTCTAAAAACCACCTCCCTAACTTACTGTAAAGTAGAACCCATGACTGTAGAAATATTTGGCGTGGACTAGGTCCCCAAACAATCTGCTTGTGTTATTGTTGTGTCTAACACATAACAGTGGAAGAATCTGGCGTGACCTGAGTTCCCAAACTACTTCCCCATTTGACTGAGATGTCCAACCCATGACTGTGGTGAAAATCTCTGGCTTCTGCTGGATTCCAAAACCACAAGATCACCTCCCTATATTGTTGTGGTGTCGAAACCATTGCGATAGTAGTGCCTAGCGTGTGTTCGGTCCCCAAACTTTCTCCCTATTTTACTGTGGTGTCCAGCCAATGACTGTGGGAATATCTAGCTTCTGGTCGGCCCTAAAACCACAAAATCACTTCCCTATTTTACTCTGGTGTCCAACCCATGACTGGAAATATCTGGCTTCTGCTGGGTCCCAAAACCAAAAAATCACCTCCCTATTTTGCTGTGGTATCCAACCCATGACTGGAAATATTTGACTTCTGCTGGGTCCGAAAACCACAAAACCCACCTCCCTATTTTGCTGCGGTGTCGAAACCATTGTCATGGAAGTATTTGGCGTGTGCTCGGTCCCCAAACTTCCTCGCTACTTAAGTGCAATAGAAATGGAGGCGGCCATCCACAAGAACGAGCCCTGCCAGGAAACATATTGACTTCTTCAGCTCATCTCCGCCATTCCGTACGCTTGGGACCTTAAATAAACATCCATCTGTTGTATATAAATGCGTGTGTTCGCGCGTGTTCATGTAAGTGTGTATGTGTTTGTGTGTGTACGTTTAGGAGTGGATATGGTTGGGTTTGTGTGTGTGTATATTGGATCTCCGCCGACTACGACGATGACTGTTCCAGGTGTCTGTTCAACGGAATAAACATGGTCGGTGAGCGTTTCAGACACGTATACTCTTAACGTAATTCTCATGGAGATTCAGCGTAACACTGTGTGTGGCAAACAACGTTGGCCCATTGACAGTGGGTTTCGAAACTGTTTGTCTATTTGGACAGCTGAGGACCGAGTGTTGTTTAGTTCCCTCCGTGTCGACATATCTCTGTCGTCTTTAAACCAATATATGTTCCTATTCCTTAGCCGATCATTCCTGGCATTCTTTACCGTATCGGGTGCCAATCCCCCCCCCCCCTCTCTCTCTCTCTCTCTCTCTCTCTCTCTCTCTCTCTCTCTCTCTCTCTCTCTCTCACATATATATTGCAAGAGATGTCAACATGAATGGACCTGTTATTGTCCGAAATGTTAAGACCCTCTTCCTGCTATATCCCTTCCATATACTGTACCGATTGTGTTGTTATTTCTGTTTACCTTTTACATACACTCACACACACACACACACACACACACACACACACACACACACACACACACACACACACACATATATATATATATATATGATGTAACATCGGACAGAGATTGACGAGCTTTTGATTCCATAGTCGGACCAAATCGATACAGATCGAACCTTGAACTGATCAATAGCGAAACACGCGTCAACAATCAATAAATGTAATCGTTTCTACTATTGGCACAAGGCCAGCAATTATCCAGTACATTACTGGTACTTTATTTTATCGACCCCGTAAGGATGAAAGGCAAAGTTAACCTCGGCGGGATTTGAACTCAGATCATAAAGGGAGGTAACTCTATGCTTCAAAGCATGGCGTCCGACCCTCTACCGATACTGCCAATCCACTGCAATAAATGTAATGAAGACTAAACAAATCGTCCTTGTATTATATATATTACTATATTACACTCTGTATAGCTCTACACCTCAACACAGAAGTGAATCTAAACATCGAGTGCTCACCTGGGTGAACCTACAGTAACTTAACGTTACATTCTCTGGATGGATATATATCTAGGGAGTGTAACTTGGAGTTACTACAGGTTCACCCGAGTGAGCACTCGATGTTTAGGTTCACTTCTGTGTTGAGGTGTAGAGCTATACAGTGTAATATATTGAAAGGATATCAAGGACGATTGGTTACTCCTTCATTACATTTATTGGTAGGTGACGCGTGTTTCGCCACTGATCAGCTCAAGGTTCGATCTGTATCGATCTTACCCGACTCTATAATCGGCAGCTCGACGGACCCTTTAAAATGCTAGTAAAAAATGTATATATATATATATATATATATATGTGTGTGTTAAGGAATTTTCTCATGTATATTTTCCGTTCTTTTTCCAGCCTCACTTCCAATTTTTAACAGATTTTAAATCTCATTTCATATTTTCTATTCATAACATCTGTCTGATGAACGATCCAGACGTATGTTAATATCGTCTAGGATCCTGAAACCTTTGGTAATGGAGTAGTTATATATATTGTGTTGTTCACTTTCTAATTAAATATATATATATATAGTAGGGACTCAGGGATATCGAAATGGCAAGAGCTCAGCCGTCGGGCCCTGACTTGCTACTGTATTTGCACTCTACTATCCCTAGTGTCAAATGCTGAATAATGGTCTTGCTAATTTAAAACTTGTATAATTAGGATATATATGTGCATGTGTGTGTGTGTGTGTCTGTCTGTCTGTCTGTCTGTCTATGTGTGTGTGTGTGTGTGTCTGGCTGGCTGTCTGTATATGCACATGTGCGCCACCGCGTATCATAATTAAATAATAGTTTTACTGTTTCCGGCTTACTTTTTTAAATCTTAAAACACATACTTCTAATATATATCTGTGAGTGTCTACTAGTGCATATATGTATGTGTGTGTGTGTGTATATGTGTGTATATATATATGTGTGTATATGTATGTGTGTGTGCGTGTATATATGTATGTATATGTATATGTGTGTGTGTGTGTGTATATGTATATATGTGTGTGTTTATATATATATATATATAAAATCCTTGATACTCCTTCGTTCCATTATACTCTATATTGAGACCTTTTTGCTTAATTTGCTTCTCTCTCTCTCTTTCTCTCTCTCTTTCTTTCTCTCTCTCTCTCTTTTTCTCTCTCTCTCTCTCTTTCTCTCTCTCTTTCTCTTTCTTTTTCTCTTTCTCTCTTTCTCTTTCTCTCTCTCTCTCTCTCTCTCTCTCACGCACACCAGCACACAGCCTGTAAATCCTGATGGAGTTGTAGAGATGTCGTTGTGACATTTCAGCGTGTTTTGGACATTTTAAAACTTGGTGGAACCCATTCCCTCTATTAGTGCAAACACAACTGATTTCTTCTAGAGAAGGAAAGGGGTTGAGTGAAGAAGAGATATAGAAGAATGTAGTCTTAGATACACTGTGCCAACACAAAGAAAGGACACATTAGATAATGTAGTCTTAGATACACTGTACCAACACAAAGAAAGGACACATTAGATAATTTAGTCTTAGATACACTGTACCAACACAAAGAAAGGACACGTTAGATAATATAGTCTTAGATACACTGTGCCAACACAAAGAAAGGACACATTAGATAATGTAGTCTTAGATACACTGTGCCAACACACAGAAAGGACACATTAGATAATGTAGTCTTAGATACACTGTGCCAACACAAAGAAAGGACACATTAGATAATGTAGTCTTAGATACACTGTGCCAACACAAAGAAAGGTCACATTAGATAATGTAATCTTAGATATACTGTGCCAACACAAAGAAAGGACACATTAGGTAATGTAGTCTTAGATACACTGTGCCAACACAAAGAAAGGACACATTAGGTAATGTAGTCTTAGATACACTGTGCCAACACAAAGAAAGGACACATTAGGTAATGTAGTCTTAGATATACTGTGTCAACACCAAGGAAAGACACATTAGATAATGTAGTCCTAGATGCACTGTGTCAACTCAAAGAAAAGACACATTAGGTAATGTAGTCTTAGATACACTGTGCCAACACATTAGATAATATAGTCTTAGATACACTGTGCCAACACAAAGAAAGGACACATTAGATAATATAGTCTTAGATACACAGTGCCAACACAAAGAAAGGACACAGTAGATAATGTAGTCTTAGATATACTGTGTCACCACCAAGGAAAGACACAGTAGATAATGTAGTCCTAGATATACTGTGTCAACACCATACTATACATATTAATGCCAAAATAAAAGACAGGGTGGTCACATTTTGGAGCACCCCTTAGATATAGATTTAGGGGAAGAGTAAGGACTGACCTTGGGTTCAATTATAAGAAAGGACATATTAGAATATGTAGTCCTAGATAGACATGTTAATGTCAAAATAAACGACAGGATGGTCACATCTGGAGCCCCTTTTAGATATAGATTTATTGGGGAGGGTCAGGAGGACTGCGGGTTAAATAACAGCAACAGACAGTGTAATCCAGTGCCATTGCAGTTGAATGTGTGGTGTGGTGCAGCGTACTGTTGTGCAGTATAGTGTAATGCAGTGTGGTGTAGTGCAGTACAGGGTGGTGTAGTGCAGAGTAGTGTAGTGTAATGCAGTGTGGTGTAGTCCGGTGTAGTGTAATGCAGTGTGGTGTAGTGCAGTACAGTGTGGTGTAGTGCAGAGTAGTGTAGTGTAGTGCAGTGTGGTGTAGTGCAGTACAGTGTGGTGTAGTGCAGAGTAGTGTAGTGTAATGCAGTGTGGTGTAGTGCGGT
Organism: Eledone cirrhosa; assembly: GCA_964016885.1. NCBI lineage: Eukaryota > Metazoa > Mollusca > Cephalopoda > Octopoda > Eledonidae > Eledone > Eledone cirrhosa. The sequence goes on along the minus strand of CAXHJY010000259.1, from coordinate 15,691 downwards.
GTATTGTAGTGTAATGCAGTGTGGTGTAGTGCAGTACAGTGTGGTGTAGTGCAAAGTAGTGTAGTGTAATGCAGTGTGGTGTAGTGCAAAGTAGTGTAGTGTAATGCAGTGTGGTGTAGTGCAGTACAGTGTGGTGTAGTGCAAAGTAGTGTAGTGTAATGCAGTGTGGTGTAGTGCAAAGTAGTGTAGTGTAATGCAGTGTGGTGTAGTGCAAAGTAGTGTAGTGTAATGCAGTGTGGTGTAGTGCAAAGTAGTGTAGTGTAATGCAGTGTGGTGTAGTGCAAAGTAGTGTAGTGTAATGCAGTGTGGTGTAGTGCAAAGTAGTGTAGTGTAATGCAGTGTGGTGTAGTGCAAAGTAGTGTAGTGTAATGCAGTGTGGTGTAGTGCAGTACAGTGTGGTGTAGTGCAAAGTAGTGTAGTGTAATGCAGTGTGGTGTAGTGCAAAGTAGTGTAGTGTAATGCAGTGTGGTGTAGTGCAAAGTAGTGTAGTGTAATGCAGTGTGGTGTAGTGCAAAGTAGTGTAGTGTAATGCAGTGTGGTGTAGTGCAAAGTAGTGTAGTGTAATGCAGTGTGGTGTAGTGCAGTACAGTGTGGTGTAATGCAGTGTGGTGTAGTGCAAAGTAGTGTAGTGTAATGCAGTGTGGTGTAGTGCAGTACAGTGTGGTGTAGTGCAAAGTAGTGTAGTGTAATG
>CAXHJY010000259.1:0-2500 GCA_964016885.1 Eledone cirrhosa | reverse complement strand
CAGATGGTCTTATATTTAATATAGAAGTTTATCTAGTGTAAAATTTATTCGATATATTTGGAGCATCAGCTTTTAGGGTAGTTTAATTATTCATGAAGAATGTTTAAAATAAAAAGGAATCGAAAGATTTATCGGCGAGTTTCATAAATAATTATAAATCAAATTAAATATGCTACATTTTAAATTTATATTTATATTTAAAAGTTGAGTTCAATCTATGTCTGCAGCAACTGAATAAATTTGTCCGTAAATTAAGGGAATTTTTAGATTTTAGTATAAAGAATATCTCCTCCGCGCAGAGGTTACATGTCTCAGAGGATGAATTAAAAGGAATCCCTCTTGAGACTATATTCCAAGCCGTTGAATATCCAACGTTATCATGCCTAAGTTGCCAGAGTAGGCCTGATAGTGATGTTGAGGATTTTTTGCTTGGATCTGTGAAAGAATTCTTGTGGTTATTATAGCGAAGTTTAAATTCTGTCGAGGTGGAACCAACATAGTTAAAAGAATTTAAGTCCGTTTTAACATTACAGTTGTATATTATATTTTTAACTAAGCAATTGTTATTTAACGGGCATTTAGATCTATCTCTACAGTTACATTTGTTAACTTGGATATTATTTATGCTATTATCGGTATTTTGGCTAGGTTTTAAATTCCTATTATTTATTCTATTAATATTTTGTGCTAAATTTTTGGTGGATGAGTAGGTTAATTTTGAAATATATATAATGAAATATATATAATGAAATATATATAATGAAATATATATAATGAAATAAATATGGTTTTATAAATATAGTTTCCATTTATTTAATATCGTAAATATACTCCAAATACTTGTTGAGTGCTTTTATATCAGTTATAAATATTTACTCGTTGTTAACCCAACAATTTAAATAAATCTTTGCATATATATATATATATATATATATATATATAACCAGATGTACACTTATACGTACATACATATATATATTGTGTGTCTGTCTGTACAAGTATATAACTGTTCACACATACATACACACATCTTCCTCTCCTCCACCACCACCACCACCCTCCACCCCCATCCCCCACAACCAGGCCGATTTACCCACTACTCCACCCCATTCCCCCATTACCCTAACCTTTTACGTAATTCTTCACATCTTGGAGAAATACCAGAAATATTCCTGTCCCTTTCCCTCCGATCTTCTCTCCAGGTGGAGCCACGTTCGGAATTTATGAGACTACCAATATTTATTGTCTGTCTGTCTATCTGTGTGTATTTCTAGCTGTCTGAGTGTGTGTGTGTATGTCTCTCTCTTTCTTTATATGTGTGTCTGTGTCTCTGTGTGTCTCGGTGTGTCTGAGCCTATGTGTGTCTCTATGAGTGTGTGTGTGTGGATCTTAATGTGTGTCTCAGTGTGTCTGAGCATATGTGTGTCTCTATGAGTGTGTGTGTGTGGATCTTAATGTGTCTCTCACTGTGTGTGTGTGTCTCTCTCTCTTTCTTTATATGAGTATGTGTGTGTGTGTGTGTGTGTGTGTGTGTGTGTGTGTGTGTGTGTGTGTGGATCTTAATGTGTCTCTCAGTGTGTGTGTGTGTCTCTCTCTCTATGTGTCTGAGTCTGTGTGCGTGTCTCTCTCTCTCTCTCTCTCGCTCGCTCTCTCCCTGTCTGAGTCTGTGTGTCTGAGCCTATGGATGTCTCTCTCTCTCTCTAAGTGCCTGTCTCGCTCTCTATGTGTCTGAATCTCTCTGTATCTCGGTGTGTCTAAGCCTATGTGTGTAAATGAGTGTGTGTGTGTGTGACTGGGGAGTTGTCTGTGTGTCTGAGCCTATGGATGTCTCTCTCTCTCTATGTGTCTGAGTCTCTATGTGTCTGTCTCTCTCTCTATGTGTCTGAATCTCTCTGTATCTCGGTGTGTCTGAGCCTATGTGTGTAAATGAGTGTGTGTGACTGGGGAGCTGTCTGTGTGTCTGAGCCTGTGTGTGTAAATGAGTGTGTGTGTGTGACTGGGAAGGTGTCTGTGTGTCTGAGACTATGTATGTCTTTCTATCTGTCTAAGCCTTTATGTGTCACAGTATGTCTGTGAATGTCTGACTCTCGTTATGTCTGAGCCCATCTCTGGCTTTTGCTGTATCTGTTATGAGCTTTTCAGGTGGGTTGAAATCATGTCTTAATCAATTCTTTATAGTGTGTATATCTCTGTGTATCCGTCGTCATTTGACTGCTATATCTAACAGAACGTATGACCATGTAGGCCTAACAGAGACACAGAACCACCATCACCGCCACCAGCACGCCGCCTAGCGAAGATATTTCGTCCTCAATGAAACTTAAAACCGTATGCTGACGAAGTTTCTAAACACTCATAAAAAAATGTGGTTTAATCCTCAGACACCAAGAGTAACTTAATATGTTATATATATATATAAATGAGAGGTATAGAGATTGTTTTAGCGAGAAGCTAATAGTATTCTATATATATGTGTGTGTGAGGGGGGGGGGAATACATA
>CAXHJY010000258.1:15000-17500 GCA_964016885.1 Eledone cirrhosa | reverse complement strand
TATCAGTCTCCTTAACGGCTCCATTAATTCATCGCCTAAACCAGAACAAATTCTTTCCTTAAAAAATCAGTTTACATGTTTAAAATAACAAACAACAAAAACATTTTCAAGGGAAACAACTTTAATAAGGTGAAAAACATAACAAAAAAGTAAATTTTCAAGGGAAACAACTTTAATAAGGTGAAAAAATAAACAAAAAAGTAAATTTTTAAGGGAAACAACTTTAATAAGGTGAAAAACAAAACAAAAAAGTAAATTTTCAAGGGAAACAACTTTAATAAGGTGAAAAACAAAACAAAAAAGTAAATTTTCAAGGGAAACAACTTTAATAAGGTGAAAAACAAAACAAAAAAGTAAATTTTCAAGGGAAACAACTTTAATAAGGTGAAAAACAAAACAAAAAAGTAAATTTTCAAGGGAAGCAACTTTAATAAGGTTAAAAACAAAACAAAAAAGTAAATTTTCAAGGGAAATAACTCCGTTAAGTCGTAAACGTTTTAATTACCTCCCTTAAAAGTAGTTCTCAAAGGGAGGTAATTAAAACGTTTACTACTTAACGGAGTTATTTCCCTTGAAAATGTGTTTGTTGTTTGTTATTTTAAACATGTAAACTGATTTTTTAAGGAAAGAATTTGTTCTGGTTTAGGCGATGAATTAATGGAGCCGTTAAGGAGACTGATAGAATTATTTTCGGTATTCAGTCCAGCTTTAGGTGGTCTGGGTTCGAATCCCGATAAGGTCAACTCTGCCATTCGTTCTTTCGGAATCGATTGATAAATAATATATATATATATATATAGTATGTAGATAAATCTACCAACATATACGGTAGTGTCCAATCTGTATGAAGAACTCAATGTAATCCCAATATATAGAAGATATCATAAAAAGAGAAGATGCATTCAAAAATTTACGATAAATGTCATAGGAAAATAGAGTCGAGATAAATTAATAAAAACAATGAAATAAAAACAAAGAACAAGTTCCTTATATAAAAAAATTCATCATTTTACGATCGTTTCTGGGATGTATATGTGTGTTGGTATGTATATCATGTTTAAGATCTATGTAAAAATATTACAAATTATCAGAGAAAATATACATACCTTCACATATACATGCCGTCCTCAGAAATGATGAGATGTGTTTATTGAAAAAAACAAAGAATTGATATAAAGAGTCTGTTTGGGAACAGGTTTTGAATTGACCAATAGAAATGATTTAGAGGTCAAGTTGTTAGAATAACAGTAGTAGAAATTAAATCTAGGAGTGGAGGAGATTAATGCTTTGAATGAAAAGAATACAATGGGGAGGAGGAAATGAGGTCAAGTCAAGAAGATAGTACACGAAAATTTGATGCTATTAAAGAATATTGTTAAAAACGAAGGAAAACATAATTTTGGGGAGATAAAGGTATTAATGAGAAATACCAATCTTATTTAAACTTCAAGGAATCTAGATACATAACAGGAAATTAAATTAATTGTTAGGTATACTTATAGGGATAAAATAATATTAATTCATATGAATGTGATAAATAAAGAAGTACAAAATTAAAGCAATAAAAAAAATATATATGGAAAAACTGAGATAGATAACATTTTTATATCTATACGGACATTGATGATCTTTAAGATATTAGTTATAATTAATAATCATAGGTATTAAATGTGATAAATAGGGGTTGCGATTAAATGAAGTAGTGAGGTTTTAAATAATTTTAGGAAAAGAGAGCTGGAAGAGGGAAATAAAATTATGAAATTCTCTGTAGTATAATACTAATTATAGGTTAACTAAATAAAAAAACAAAACAATTATAATAATTTGTAAAATATAAGAGTAAGGTATATATTAATTAAATTTATAATACTTGAAGGTTCTTCTAATCCTATGATTGCAAGATACAATTAATTCCTGTCGCTTATTTAATAGGATATCCTTAGATTTCATGATTTCAAAAAGTTCTTGGGAGCATAACCTACACTCGTATCTGCTATTTTGATAAGGGGTGGCCCTTTTAAGCACGCTCCAGGTCAGGCTATAATCAATGTTCTTTCTATAATTATTAATTGCTTCGGCCAAGGATGTTGTATTAGCTAATGCGGCATTTATAAAACTATGTTTGTGGGTATTAAATCTTACTTTAAATTGGTTAGACGTAGCTCCTATATATGAATAAGTGGAATTCTTAGTGCTAATTTTACATTTATAGACTATAAATGTAAAATGTAAAATGTATATATAGATATGAATATATATATATATATATATATATATATATATATATATATATATATATATATATGTATATATGTATATATATGTATATATATGTATATATATGTATATATATGTATATGTATATATATATGTATATATAGATATGTATATATATCTGTATATATATACACACATATATATCTATATATATCTGTGTATATATAAGTATATATATATGTATATATATATATATACAGGTATATATAGATATGTATATATA
>CAXHJY010000258.1:0-5000 GCA_964016885.1 Eledone cirrhosa | reverse complement strand
GGTTCAGCTTTCCCTAAGCCCACTCTCGTCGACAACATATAGCTTCTATCCCTCCTACATGGGTAGAAGAACACAGAGAATAAAAGTAAAAACAATGCTGCCCACAATGGACTTCTGGTGGGCTATTGCTGGCTTCATTGATATGGGCGAAGACACTATGCTGTCAATGGGGAAGGCAACTGGAGATGCGTTCCTGGGAATGGGCCTCGACATACTAGTCCAAATGAGGCCCGAAAGAATAGCACAAATCCCGGATCGCATCTGGCTGGATGACCTTACCCCAATAGACATAATTGTAGAGGGGAGAAGACCAGCATGCTATTTATGCATGGAAAGGGGACACGTTAAGGCTAACTGCCCGAAACGTATCCCCCAAAAAGGACTATTGCCCACACCCACCACAAACAGTACACCAGCACCACCCACCTCCAAAAATACACTAATACCACACACAGCAAACAAAATACAGACACCACCAACCACAAACACAACACAAACATCACCACCACCAGCACCAAACACAAGCACGACACAAAAATCACCACCACCAACCACAACACAAACATCACCACCACCATTACCAACCACAAGCACGACACAAACATTACCACCACCACCACCACCACAAAACCCATTCCAAACAAATAATAAAAAAAAAAACAGTAACAAATCTACCCCTCCCGCAAAAAAAAAACAACCACACAACACGTCCCTCCCACCTAGCGCTGAAGAGTTTCCCCCAACTTCTGAAGAAGAAGGAGGAGAAGCCTTCAGACAAGTTAAAAGAAAAAAAAGAAAACACACACCCAGCACACCACAAATAACCCACACACAAACACCAACTCCAATCAAAAACACCCCACCCTCAACAAACAAAAATAAATCTGCGCCTCCCCTCTCCGAAACATTGACAGCATCACAAAAAAAGACGTTGCAATACACATATATAAATAAAGAAAACAAAAAACTGGTTAAATTAATAAACAATAACCCTATGGTGCAGACCGAAGGGCCAAACTTTATCTCAACAGAGAACTTCACCCATTTAAAAATGATAAAGGTCCCTCTGGACCTTTATCGTTCCTTAAAAGAACAATTTAGACGGGACGTGAGCCCCCCCTGTTTAAAACCGTTGAATCGCGTCCTCTTGAAAGATTTCCCCATAACCGCCCCTCTCCCTGACACAACTCCAAATACCCCAACCCCACCACACACGTGTACCCCCACACCACCACAAAACATCCCTCCACCCAACACACCTGATGCCATGGAAATTACGCAACCCGGAGAGGTAAGTGCTTTTCTTTCTTCACTTTCAACACCAAAATAGATCAATTGAGAGTTGGCTGTTTGAACGCGCGTGGCCTGAGCTCAGCTTGGAAGCAAGCAAAGCTTCTAAGTGACCTCAGGTCACAAAGTATAGATGTGATGGTTGTTTGCGAGAGTCGGATCAGCAGCGTGAGACAGCTGGCGCCCGCCTTCGATGACTTTGAGATGCACGCATCTCTCTGTCAACCCGGAGGCGGGGGGGGGAGTTGCCGTACTGCTGGATAAACGTCTGACTCTCGACGTACAGATTGTTCACTCGGACCCGGGGGGTCGATTACTGGTGCTGGACGTCGGAGGTGGTGAAGGCGGGGCTTTCAGACTGGTCGGTCTTTATGCTCCCTTCGGGGCGGAGAGAGCCGACTTCTTCCAACGTCTGGAGACTTTTCTAGGAACGTCGCGTTCCCTGCTTTTAGTGGGGGACTGGAATGGAATCCTAGATGCGCGTTGGGACTATGCAGGGGCATGTCCCGATAGAGGGGGGTGTAGCAGCCTCAAGGGGTTACTCGATCGATTCGACCTGGTCGATAGATTTCGACTAGATTGTCCAACTGCGCCAACCTGGACCTGGGCAAACCGCAGTGGACAATCTAGATCGTACCTAGATAGGTTTTTGGTTAGGAGTAAGGATAGGGACGTATTTAGTTGTCCAGAACTGATCATGGTTGGCTATTCAGATCACAAATTAGTGACCTGCGTGGTCAACCTTGATAGAACGCATAGACAGGGTCCCGGTTACTGGAAGATGAACTTGTCCTTACCGACAAAGAAAGATTACAGAAACCGGATTAGTAGCTTAGTTAAGATGCGGTTGACGGGAGCGATCGTCAACAGTAGGTGGTGGATATCTCTAAAGAGAGAGATTAGAGTAAGTTCGATAGGTTACAGTAAGGAACTAGCGGCGAATAGAAATAGGAGGGAAAGGGAGTTAACAGATAAACTAGAAGAGGCGATTAGGAGCGGAGACGTAGCCAGAGTGTTAGCGACGAGAACGGCATTGAGCCAGTTCTTTGACGCGAAGCACGAAGGCTGCGTTGTCCGAAGTAAAATACGTGCTTTAGGAAACGAGGGGACCAAAGCTGTTAGCTGGGCCCGCGTGACAGAAGCCAAGAGTGGGATTAAATCCACCATTCGGTCTTTGCGAGACCAGGATGGACGGGTGATCCTTGAACCTGAGCGAATGTGCGAGACCTTTCAAAGGCACTTTGCTCGACTGTTCGGAGGTGGCGGGGGCCGGATGGGGATGTGGACTTCGGTCCATACCTCGACGGTCTACCGCGTCTTTCGAGCGGCGAAGCGGAGTGCTGCGAAGGGCCAATCACAGCCACTGAAATCGGGGAAGCGCTCAGCCAATGCAGCAGACGCAAATCCCCGGGTCTCGATGGTCTACCATACGAACTTTATTTAGCTATGCCGGTCTTGTTCTCCGAACTCCTCGAGGCTGTCTATTGCAACTGGCAACAGAACGGGAGAATTCCCTGTTCTGTGACCAAGGGCGTGGTCACGCTAGTGAGGAAGGACGAGAGCAAGGGGGACGACTTAAGTAACTTTAGGCCCATAACTCTGCTGAATGCAGAGTTACAGATTTTGGCCAAGGTGTTGGCGAAGAGGTTGGCGCTTGTGGTGGGTGGTTTGGTGGGAGACGCGCAGACATGCGCTATCCCGTCCAGGTCCATTCACGACAACCTCCACCTCATGCGATACATCATAGAGAGGGTTGGCTACGAACCCGGCTTTGGTGGGGCCCTGATCAACTTGGATCAATCTAAGGCGTTCGATAGGGTCGACCATGGTTACCTGGATGCGGTGCTAGCGGCGGCGGGCTTCGGACCCGTTTTCAGGGGCTGGATTTCTGCCATGCACAGTGGCAACATCTACTCTAGGATTAAAGTAAACGGCTACCTCTCGGAGCCGTTTCAAATCACCCGATCCATCAGACAGGGGTGCCCCCTCTCCTCCCTTCTGTACGTATTGACTCTCGAGCCACTGCTGCGGAAGTTGGAGTTGCTGCGGGGCATACCCCTGGAACCGGGATTGCACAAAGCGGTCTCGGCCTATGCCGACGACGTAACAGTAATGGTGGCGGACGCCTCGGAAATCGGGGCGATCGCCACCCTACTGGAGGAATACGAAAGGCTGACGGGGGCTAAGCTGAACCAGGACAAGTCAGTCGGTTTGCAACTCGGAACGTGGAGGGGCAAACCGATGCCGTTAGACGGTGTCGTCGGGCGGTGGACGGAGGGCCCGGTGAAGCTGCTCGGGGTCTGGTTCGGACCGGACCTCCAGGTGGAGAAGAATTGGGGCGAGGTGACGAGCAGGGTGTTTGCGCTGACCCAGAAGTGGGCCAAGTGCAAACTATCACTGAAAGGTCGGGCGGAGGTGACGAACGCTTACATAGCGTCCGTCATCTACTACCGCCTGACCGTCGTGCCTTGCCCCAAGGAAAAGCTCACCATCATGGAACGCATGCTCTTCCAGTTCCTCTGGAAGAAGCGGCCTCCCATGGTGAGGAGATCCATCTGCTGCCAGCACCCTTCGAAAGGAGGGCTGGGTATGCCGTGGCTGTTGATGCGTAGGCACGCATTGAGGCTACGGCATCTACAGGTATTCCTCAACGGTCAGCCGGTGTGGGCCCCGTTTGTGAGGCGAGCCTTCCCACAGCTCGTCTCGCTCACCGAACTGCAATCCTGGGTGAAGCAAAGACCGAGAAAACTGGGCAACTGGCACACTGAGTGTGCCCAGGCGCTCACGGCTATCTGGCAAGCGGACCCGACTGTCAGTGGAGAATCCACCTCAACATTCTATAGAGGGTTGGTGGCTAGCAGGGGCGACGACACCCTTGGAGAGTCGCTAGGCATGGAGGAGGACGAACTGGCCAGCCTGTTCGGTAGAACTTTCGGCCCGGGACCCATGGACAACTTCCAGAGGTCCCTAGCCTGGCAGTGTTACCGGGGGGCTCTGCCCGTTCGAGAAAAGCTCTACAGACACGGGCGCCCGGGCAGGGATCCCGCGAAAAAGATCTGTCCCAGATGCGTGCGCGACGAGGAAACCGTTGCGCATGCACTGGTACACTGCCCGGGCGTTGCCGATCTGTGGGGCTACGTCGAACGACTGCTGTCGCGTGTGGCGCCGATTCGATTAACCGCCGAGTCTGTGGTGAACATCAAGCCGCCTCCTCCCTTCAGAAATGAAGCAGAGGCGGTCTTTCTGTGCGTAATAGCCATGATGAAAGAGGTTGTGTGGTGGACGCGCCTGAAAGGTCTGAGGTCGGGTGACTTTCTCTCCGGCCATCACCTGGTTTACTTCTTCCGATACCACTTCGGAAGAAGAATCAGGATGGAGAGAGAAGTGCTTGGTCCCAGACAGTTTTATGAAAGGTGGGTGAAAGAAGCGAGAATGGCCCGTGTAAATGGGCCTTCTCTCTACATTGTTCTGTAGGTGAAGAAGTGAAGAGGAAAGGGGGAGCGCCTCCTCTCTGGGCTTCCCCCGCGAAAAGAGTTGCACACTTTTCGGGGGTATGTGCAATCCCCAACACGCCCCCTCCCTTTTGAGGACTTTTATTGTTATATTATTATTGTTATTCCTTTTTTCTTTACTCGATTTATGTAAACTCCCCCACTGTGTAAATGTCCCCTTCTTTTGTGCCCTCGTGGCAAATAAATTGAAATTTATCT
>CAXHJY010000257.1:240000-249359 GCA_964016885.1 Eledone cirrhosa | reverse complement strand
GCAGGTTTTCTACAGTTGGATGCCCTTCCTAACACCAACCACATTTACAGTGTGGGTCTGGGAGGTTTTTACCGTGTTGCCTACACGGCCACATTACAGCGTGGACTGTGTGTTTTTTTGTCGTGACACCTACACGATCTCATTTGTTTCGGCCTGGATGGCGCGGCACCAACATAACTTTACATAGAACGGGGTGGTGTGGATGGGGTGGGGGTGGTGGCGGGACGGGGTGTATTTTGTTAGAGATGCCTACTGGCAAGGCGGGTCTTCTCTGTTACTGAGTACCGCCAAAGGTCACGGTCCAGTGACATTGTCTTGGAGAGGTGTAAGTGTGTGAGGTCGGAGTTTATCAGCTCATCCCATGTTTTTCTAGGTCTGCCTATTCCGTGGCTACCGTCTATCTTTATTGCCCTGCACTTTGTAATACAGCTATCAACTTTCATGCGCATCACGTGATATGTATGTATATATATATATATATATATATATGTATATATATATATATATATATGTATATATATATATATACATATATATATATGTATATATATATATATATATATGTATATATATACATATATATATATGTATATATATATATATATATATGTATATATATATATATATATATATATATATATATATATATATATAAATTGGAACAAATGCTCTGAAATAGCGATATATATGTGAATATAGACATAGAATATTCGAAAATATTCTGTATGTTTATAATAAACATTTTGAAGACCTAATCGCTATAGAATAGAATACGTCACGTATTACAATTAGATTCTCGATAAAAGCAAGGGAAGTAATCTACGCGTTTCATTCTCGTTAGAAATCATCAGGACTACATATCCAGTGCTTTTATCGAGAATGACACAGCTAGAGACTTATAGAATACATAGCTGTGTACAGGAACTGGTTTGAAAGAGCGGATGCCGGTCCGGCAGAAATTAGAAATTGGAACAAATGCTCTGAAATAGCGATATATATGTGAATATAGACATAGAATATTCGAAAATATTCTGTATGTTTATAATAAACATTTTGAAGACCTAATCGCTATAGAATAGAATACGTCACGTATTACAATTAGATTCTCGATAAAAGCAAGGGAAGTAATCTACGCGTTTCATTCTCGTTAGAAATCATCAGGACTACATATCCAGTGCTTTTATCGAGAATGACACAGCTAGAGACTTATAGAATACATAGCTGTGTACAGGAACTGGTTTGAAAGAGCGGATGCCGGTCCGGCAGAAATTAGAAATTGGAACAAATGCTCTGAAATAGCGATATATATGTGAATATAGACATAGAATATTCGAAAATATTCTGTATGTTTATAATAAACATTTTGAAGACCTAATCGCTATAGAATAGAATACGTCACGTATTACAATTAGATTCTCGATAAAAGCAAGGGAAGTAATCTACGCGTTTCATTCTCGTTAGAAATCATCAGGACTACATATCCAGTGCTTTTATCGAGAATGACACAGCTAGAGACTTATAGAATACATAGCTGTGTACAGGAACTGGTTTGAAAGAGCGGATGCCGGTCCGGCAGAAATTAGAAATTGGAACAAATGCTCTGAAATAGCGATATATATGTGAATATAGACATAGAATATTCGAAAATATTCTGTATGTTTATAATAAACATTTTGAAGACCTAATCGCTATAGAATAGAATACGTCACGTATTACAATTAGATTCTCGATAAAAGCAAGGGAAGTAATCTACGCGTTTCATTCTCGTTAGAAATCATCAGGACTACATATCCAGTGCTTTTATCGAGAATGACACAGCTAGAGACTTATAGAATACATAGCTGTGTACAGGAACTGGTTTGAAAGAGCGGATGCCGGTCCGGCAGAAATTAGAAATTGGAACAAATGCTCTGAAATAGCGATATATATGTGAATATAGACATAGAATATTCGAAAATATTCTGTATGTTTATAATAAACATTTTGAAGACCTAATCGCTATAGAATAGAATACGTCACGTATTACAATTAGATTCTCGATAAAAGCAAGGGAAGTAATCTACGCGTTTCATTCTCGTTAGAAATCATCAGGACTACATATCCAGTGCTTTTATCGAGAATGACACAGCTAGAGACTTATAGAATACATAGCTGTGTACAGGAACTGGTTTGAAAGAGCGGATGCCGGTCCGGCAGAAATTAGAAATTGGAACAAATGCTCTGAAATAGCGATATATATGTGAATATAGACATAGAATATTCGAAAATATTCTGTATGTTTATAATAAACATTTTGAAGACCTAATCGCTATAGAATAGAATACGTCACGTATTACAATTAGATTCTCGATAAAAGCAAGGGAAGTAATCTACGCGTTTCATTCTCGTTAGAAATCATCAGGACTACATATCCAGTGCTTTTATCGAGAATGACACAGCTAGAGACTTATAGAATACATAGCTGTGTACAGGAACTGGTTTGAAAGAATATTTTCGAATATTCTATGTCTATATTCACATATATATCGCTATTTCAGAGCATTTGTTCCAATTTCTAATTTCTGCCGGACCGGCATCCGCTCTTTCAAACCAGTTCCTGTACACAGCTATGTATTCTATAAGTCTCTAGCTGTGTCATTCTCGATAAAAGCACTGGATATGTAGTCCTGATGATTTCTAACGAGAATGAAACGCGTAGATTACTTCCCTTGCTTTTATCGAGAATCTAATTGTAATACGTGACGTATTCTATTCTATAGCGATTAGGTCTTCAAAATGTTTATTATAAACATACAGAATATTTTCGAATATTCTATGTCTATATTCACATATATATCGCTATTTCAGAGCATTTGTTCCAATTTCTAATTTCTGCCGGACCGGCATCCGCTCTTTCAAACCAGTTCCTGTACACAGCTATGTATTCTATAAGTCTCTAGCTGTGTCATTCTCGATAAAAGCACTGGATATGTAGTCCTGATGATTTCTAACGAGAATGAAACGCGTAGATTACTTCCCTTGCTTTTATCGAGAATCTAATTGTAATACGTGACGTATTCTATTCTATAGCGATTAGGTCTTCAAAATGTTTATTATAAACATACAGAATATTTCGAATATTCTATGTCTATATTCACATATATATCGCTATTTCAGAGCATTTGTTCCAATTTCTAATTTCTGCCGGACCGGCATCCGCTCTTTCAAACCAGTTCCTGTACACAGCTATGTATTCTATAAGTCTCTAGCTGTGTCATTCTCGATAAAAGCACTGGATATGTAGTCCTGATGATTTCTAACGAGAATGAAACGCGTAGATTACTTCCCTTGCTTTTATCGAGAATCTAATTGTAATACGTGACGTATTCTATTCTATAGCGATTAGGTCTTCAAAATGTTTATTATAAACATACAGAATATTTTCGAATATTCTATGTCTATATTCACATATATATCGCTATTTCAGAGCATTTGTTCCAATTTCTAATTTCTGCCGGACCGGCATCCGCTCTTTCAAACCAGTTCCTGTACACAGCTATGTATTCTATAAGTCTCTAGCTGTGTCATTCTCGATAAAAGCACTGGATATGTAGTCCTGATGATTTCTAACGAGAATGAAACGCGTAGATTACTTCCCTTGCTTTTATCGAGAATCTAATTGTAATACGTGACGTATTCTATTCTATAGCGATTAGGTCTTCAAAATGTTTATTATAAACATACAGAATATTTTCGAATATTCTATGTCTATATTCACATATATATCGCTATTTCAGAGCATTTGTTCCAATTTCTAATTTCTGCCGGACCGGCATCCGCTCTTTCAAACCAGTTCCTGTACACAGCTATGTATTCTATAAGTCTCTAGCTGTGTCATTCTCGATAAAAGCACTGGATATGTAGTCCTGATGATTTCTAACGAGAATGAAACGCGTAGATTACTTCCCTTGCTTTTATCGAGAATCTAATTGTAATACGTGACGTATTCTATTCTATAGCGATTAGGTCTTCAAAATGTTTATTATAAACATACAGAATATTTTCGAATATTCTATGTCTATATTCACATATATATCGCTATTTCAGAGCATTTGTTCCAATTTCTAATTTCTGCCGGACCGGCATCCGCTCTTTCAAACCAGTTCCTGTACACAGCTATGTATTCTATAAGTCTCTAGCTGTGTCATTCTCGATAAAAGCACTGGATATGTAGTCCTGATGATTTCTAACGAGAATGAAACGCGTAGATTACTTCCCTTGCTTTTATCGAGAATCTAATTGTAATACGTGACGTATTCTATTCTATAGCGATTAGGTCTTCAAAATGTTTATTATAAACATACAGAATATTTTCGAATATTCTATGTCTATATTCACATATATATCGCTATTTCAGAGCATTTGTTCCAATTTCTAATTTCTGCCGGACCGGCATCCGCTCTTTCAAACCAGTTCCTGTACACAGCTATGTATTCTATAAGTCTCTAGCTGTGTCATTCTCGATAAAAGCACTGGATATGTAGTCCTGATGATTTCTAACGAGAATGAAACGCGTAGATTACTTCCCTTGCTTTTATCGAGAATCTAATTGTAATACGTGACGTATTCTATTCTATAGCGATTAGGTCTTCAAAATGTTTATTATAAACATACAGAATATTTTCGAATATTCTATGTCTATATTCACATATATATCGCTATTTCAGAGCATTTGTTCCAATTTCTAATTTCTGCCGGACCGGCATCCGCTCTTTCAAACCAGTTCCTGTACACAGCTATGTATTCTATAAGTCTCTAGCTGTGTCATTCTCGATAAAAGCACTGGATATGTAGTCCTGATGATTTCTAACGAGAATGAAACGCGTAGATTACTTCCCTTGCTTTTATCGAGAATCTAATTGTAATACGTGACGTATTCTATTCTATAGCGATTAGGTCTTCAAAATGTTTATTATAAACATACAGAATATTTTCGAATATTCTATGTCTATATTCACATATATATCGCTATTTCAGAGCATTTGTTCCAATTTCTAATTTCTGCCGGACCGGCATCCGCTCTTTCAAACCAGTTCCTGTACACAGCTATGTATTCTATAAGTCTCTAGCTGTGTCATTCTCGATAAAAGCACTGGATATGTAGTCCTGATGATTTCTAACGAGAATGAAACGCGTAGATTACTTCCCTTGCTTTTATCGAGAATCTAATTGTAATACGTGACGTATTCTATTCTATAGCGATTAGGTCTTCAAAATGTTTATTATAAACATACAGAATATTTTCGAATATTCTATGTCTATATTCACATATATATCGCTATTTCAGAGCATTTGTTCCAATTTCTAATTTCTGCCGGACCGGCATCCGCTCTTTCAAACCAGTTCCTGTACACAGCTATGTATTCTATAAGTCTCTAGCTGTGTCATTCTCGATAAAAGCACTGGATATGTAGTCCTGATGATTTCTAACGAGAATGAAACGCGTAGATTACTTCCCTTGCTTTTATCGAGAATCTAATTGTAATACGTGACGTATTCTATTCTATAGCGATTAGGTCTTCAAAATGTTTATTATAAACATACAGAATATTTTCGAATATTCTATGTCTATATATATATATATATATATATATATATATATATACATATATATATATGTATATATATATATATATATATACGTATATATATATATTCTCTTTTATTCTCTTTCACCTGTTTCAGCCATCCGGCTGAGGCCATGCTGGGGCACCGTCCTTGTTGCTACACATTTTATCTCCAGCCTTTATAGGTTGGCCACTGGTGTAGGAGGGAGTTTGTTGCTGCTGCCCTTAGGTTTCCCTCATGTCTTGCTGTGGGCTCATCCGGGATCCTGGATAACAAGGTGTCGAGATGTTTCTTAAAGACATCCACCTCCACGTCATGCAAGTCTCTCAGATGCCTCGGCAGCCTGTTGAAGAGTTGAGGGCCCTTGAATCCCAGGCTATTGCAATACCTGCTCCTTATTCTAGATGTGGAAGACGGGACCTTTGGCACCACACAGTGACGTCCTGTTCGACGGTTGGTCCAGCTCCCAATGCCAAAGTTTGGTGCTAGTCCCTCCAGTATTTTCCACATGTAGATCACTGCGTATCTCTCCCGTCTTCGCTCCAAGGAGTAGAGGTTCAGTTCCTTCAGCCTCTCCCAGTAGCTTGTCTCCCTCATCTTGGCAATCCTCTTGGTGTAGCTTCGCTGGATTGCCTCAAGCTCCGTGTTTAGTTTGACACTATGGGGTGACCACAGCTGGGAGCAGTAGTCCAGGCGGCTTAGGACAAAAGTCCTCCACAGTGTCAACATGGTGTCTCGATCTCTTGTAAGGAAAGTCCTCAAGATCCAGCCAGCGAATCGTCTACATGTTGTCGCCACCTTCATGATGTGTGAAGAAAAAGATGCATCATCGCTCATGTCTATGCCCAGGTCTCGTATCGATTTTGACACGGGGATATCGGTCCCTCCTGGTCCTGTGTAGCTGTGTTCCACTATATTTGTGTTTGCAGGTTTGTATTGTAGGGCTTGGAATTTGCTAGCATTAAACTGCATATTGTTTTCTTCCGCCCATTTGTATATGCCATCCAGATCTTGTTGTAAAAGGGCAGCGTCAGCCGGGTTTTTGATTGCCTGTGCTACCTTAGTGTCATCAGCATAGCTAGTGAGGGATGTTGTTGCATGCACCACAGAGGGCATGTCCGAGAGAACCACCAAAAACAGTAGTGGTCCCAGGACTGTCCCCTGGGGCACTCCACTTGTTATTGGTGTTTCCTTTGAGAGGGCCCCATTTGCTGCGACTGCCTGGCTTCTGTCCCTTAGGAAGCCATGCAGCCACTCACCTACTTTTCCAGTTATGCCGAGTCCGTGTAGTTTGTGACATATCATTCCGTGGTCGACCTTGTCAAAGGCCTTCGCAAAGTCAAGATATATCACGTCCACATGTGAGCTGTCTAGTAGTTGTCTCAGTACCCAGTCGTAGTGATGTAGCAGCTGTTTAAGGCAGCTTCTTCCTGGGCGGAAGCCATGTTGCGTGCTAGTCAGGCGGTCATTTTCTTCGAGGAAAGTGATTAGTTTCTTTCTGACGACTCGCTCCATGACCTTACTGATATGCAACGTCAGGGAGACTGGCCTATAGTTCTTGGCCTCCGCTCTACTACCTCCTTTATGGATAGGGCATATTGTGCCTTCTTTCAGCTCCCTGGGTAGTACACCGCTAGCCAAGGAGCTTCTGAAGAGCATCTTCAGTGGAGTTGCTAAGGCCCGCTTACATATTTTTAGGAGAACTGCTGGGAATCCATCAGGTCCAGCAGCCGAGTCTGTTCTAATTTCATCAATGGCGTACACTACATCCTCCTCCGTTATGTCTATGTGGTTGATGGTTGCCATTTCTTGATGTAGTGTTGTGGCATCAAAGAACTCCTCTGGCTTCGTTATTTGCATGTGCCTCAGTGGACATGTGAAGACACTTTTGTACTGTTCGTTCAGTATTTCACATATCTCTTGGGGATTTTTGGTTAATGAACCGTCCGTGTGGAAGAGTGGTCCAATCTTGCAGTGTACTGAGGCAGTTTCTTTTGCAAATTTAAAGAAGGCCTTAGGGTTTGTTTTAATGTTTTCTATGGCCCTGTTCTCTTTCTTTGCCCTCTCATTCTCATGTGAAAGTTTGAGTGCAATCTCGTTGTCAAGTAGTGCACGTTTCAAATGGGATTCCTTCTTGTTTTTGTTTTGTTGACTATTCAACTGGTTTGAGAGTTTAGTTCTACGTCTCATAAGGATTTTCCTATCTCTGGGAATAAGATTTTTGTGTCTGTTTGCCTCTTTCTCCGGGACACACTTTTTGCATATGGTGTGTATCGTTGTCATGAAGTGTTGAAATTGTGTTAGTGTCTTGTGTGGCAGTGTTTTCACTCCATGTTTGCTTCCGGATTTCACTCTTAATCTTTTTCCAGTTAGCCTTGTAGAAGTTAAGGTTGGATAGCGTCCCGGAGCTTCTTGGTGGTTTTGTCTCTGTTGGTTCTCTTGGACCACATATCATTAGCTCTACTAAGTTATGATCCGAGAGAATTGTTGGTGTCACCTTTACATTGTGGATGAGCACTTCGTTGTTTGTAAAACAGAGGTCCAGGACATTTTCGCCTCTTGTTGGGAGGAGTATTGCTTGCTCCATGAACAGCCTGTGTGTGAGGGCCAGCAGGGATTCCGTCTGTCTCTGTTCTATTGACATCATTCCAGGGAGGAGGTGGCCCTCAGGCCATTTGACCTTTGGCAGGTTGAAGTCTCCCAGCAGTAGGATGTTGAGACCCTGGTCCAGTTTGTCAAGGACCTCTTCTATCCTACTTAGGCTATGCTCAAATTTACCCTCATGACTGGGGGCATCGGGCGGCCGATATGTGACACATATTACCGTCTGTAGTTGCTTCATATGTATTATCAGTGTGTCACAGACTGAGTTTGAATGTGTCAACAGTACAATTGGTGTGACATCTTCACGGATATACAGAGCAACCCCACCATGAGTTCTCTCCTTCCTGACCGAACGAAATACAGTATATTTCGGTATATGTATTTCTGCATCTGCTATACTGCTTGTCAGGTGCGTTTCGGTTAGTGCCATGCATAGTGCTTGATTGCTTATGGCTAAGTCTCCCAGGTAGGAAATTTTACTCATGTTGCTGAGTTTCACCAGGCCCCTGACATTCAGCAGCAGCACTGGTGTGACTTTTGGGGTGCCAGTAATGGCTGTCGGTATGACACCTGGTCTGGTGTCAGCGGCGGCCACTCTGGGTCCCTTAACTGCGGTGGTCTCGAGTGCTGGTGTGGATGACCCTGGCTCTGGAGACGATGCAGCCAGGTCAGCTGTCCCACAATCTTCTCTGCCATCACTAAAAAATTTTTCTGATCTGCTGCTGCCATCTGTATCTCGTCGGCATGTGCGTGCCTTCTCCTTGTTGGTGCAGCACGCGCGACATCAGCATACTTCTGGAGCGGCTTATTTCGGCTTTGGCTGGGGCATGTTGCGCGAGTATGATGGGCATAGTTCGTTTGAGACCTAGGGTGGGCGAATCTGCATCCCATCCCTGTCTCTCCATGCCAGCATGTCCCATTCTTGAAAAACTTGCACATTACTTGGGTTTTTTTGCTCCCAGTGTCTCGGTGCTTTCTGTTCTTTCTTTGAACAGTTGTCCACTGGTCCCTTTGCGCTTGGTTCTCCTTCGGAAGGTGATTTCGCTTTTCACCTTTGCCCTTAGCTTGTTGGTTGCCCGGCCTGCCCTCCCTGCCTGTGGCGGAGGGTATATCATTTTCTTTCAGGTCCGTGCTTGTGCTCTCCTCCT
>CAXHJY010000257.1:190000-227500 GCA_964016885.1 Eledone cirrhosa | reverse complement strand
TTGCTCATTTGTTCAACACTGACAAAGGAACGCTGTACTAGTTTCAAGCTTATTAGCTATCGTCAGCAACGTATACCTTCCTGCCAGATGATTGAACGTCTGAAAGTATATACTTTCCTTATGCATATTAACGGCTGAGCAGCCTAATTTGCATATCGAGTGAGTTAATCGGCCGGGGAAGCTGAAAACAATAAATGGAAAAAATGAAATGAAATTTCATTTATCACTCTTAGTACGGCTTTTACTTAAATATAAGTATGTATATGTACATACATATATGTATACAGACGTACAGTAGTATGTATATATATATATACATATATGCACACATATATATATGTACGTATGGATTCACCGAACATTTATTATAATGCTCGGTGTGTTTGTAAACAAACATCCCGAATTAAGCCGTAGTGTCTAGCAACCATCGTTGCTCATTTGTTCAACACTGACAAAGGAACGCTGTACTAGTTTCAAGCTTATTAGCTATCGTCAGCAACGTATACCTTCCTACCAGATGATTGAACGTCTGAAAGTATATACTTTTCTTATGCATATTAACGGCTGAGCAGTCTAATTTGTATATCGAGTGAGTTAATCGGCCGGGCGCGCCGAAAACGATAAACGAAACGAAATATATGTATACATATATGTATGTACATATACATACTTATATTTAAGTAACAGCCGTACTAAGAGTGAGAAATGAAATTTTGTTTCATTTTTTCCGTTTATATATATATATGATTAGTAATAATAATAAATGTGAAAACTAAAATCCAAAGAGGACTCGACAAGGATAAATATATATCAAATATATAAGAACCCCAGAGAAAATATTGTTCTCATTGCTGACGTATTATCTTCGCTTTTTTCCGTTCATTGCCAGGGAACGTCTTCACGAACCAAAGTGTCGTCTTCCTGTTTTCCTTCTGTTGCAACGTTTTTCGAAATATTTACTTCTGCGTTCACAGATTGATTTTTTTACTTTCAGAAGATCCCGTTAAGGGTGAAAGCAGCGATTCTTTGCTTAAACTTTAATCTGTTATTTTAATATATATATTATATATTCGTGTACAGATATTTTTGCATACACAAAAACGAAATATAAACAAACGTATTTATTTCATGAAAGCATAGACGGCTTATCGTCATTGTTACTGCCGATATACCAACCAAAAAGTCCTAGCCTGGCCGGAAGATCAGATTTTCCAGAAGAAAAAATGTTACGAGAGCAACAGAGAGACTAGGCTTCGTGATTACCATCAACAAAGCTGAGGGTCAAACCGTAAAAGTGGCTGGCCTTCATCTGGAAAAACCATGCTTCTCCCATGGTCAATTGTATGTAGGATGTTCTAGGGTGCGCTCACCAAACAATCTCTTCATCTTTGCTCCCAATGGCCGAACAAAAAATATTGTATACACTGAGGCTCTAACAATGTAATTTGTATTTTCTGTTACTTGGAATTTCCATTACGGTTGTACAAATTATTGTAAAGTTTGTTAAAAAATTTGTTCTCTGTTCAGCCTTTATTGTTGTAACTATCAATTTTCTTTAGCGTACTCGCTACTAAACTGGGGAATCCTAAAAACTATTCAAACCCAACATCAGCTGCTTGTATTCATGAACATATTTTTTCGGTCATTACCCAAGATTCAAAATTTTGGTGGGATTTGAACTTAGAACATGAAGAACCAGAACACATACCAAAAGTTATCTCATCTAAGACCTTTACAATTCTTCTCCAATACAAATCACTGGACTAGAAATTAATTCTACTCCTAAAACAGAATAAAAGGCAAAGATGGTCATGGTGGGATTTGAACTCAGAGCACAGAGACCACAAACACTGAAAAGAATTTGTTCATACACAGGCCCCCTACAAGGTTACTTCTGACACCTATGTAGGTTTAGCTGGCCTCTTACAAAGTTGTTTCTCACACCTATGTAGGTTTAGCTGGCCTCCTACAAGATTGTTTCTCACACCTATGTAGGTTTAACTGGTCCTCTACAAGGTTGCTTCTCTCACCTTTTTAAGTTTAGCTGGCCTCCTACATAGTTACTTCTCATACCTATATAGGTTTAGCTGGCCTCCTACAAGGTTGTATCTCATAGGAAGTGTCTTGGGTGTTTTAATGATAAGGGGCCCCAGTTCCATCATGTCATTACAGCTCACACCTATATAGGTGTAGCTGGCCTCCTACAAGTTTGTATCTCATAGGTGACTTGAGTGTTTTAATGGTAAGGGGCCTATTATGTTGTTACAATTCAGCTAGAAGGTTGTATCTCATCCCCAATATGAAATGCAGTGTCTTGCTCAATAACACAACACACTGCCTGGTTCAGGAATCGAACCCAGGACCTTCTAATCAAGAGTCCAACTCCCTAACCACTAAACCACACACACATGCACCAGTTAAGAAAGAATCCTCAAACACACATACCTATCAGTACTCATTGTAGCAATAAATTCATTGAGTGGGTCCCAACTTACACCCTGGACAAAACTTTTATGTTCCTTGAATATACACACTTTCTGATCTGAAAAATAATAAAATAAGAAATAAACCATTATTTTTGGAATCAAACAAAAACATTATCAAGAGAATTGCAGAATATTTTAAATATAATTCATAATCTTAACATTAATCATCACCATAATCATATAAATATTGCATCATTATCATAATCTTATAGTTGTATCATTACATCATCATAGCCTTAGTGTTCATCATCAATGACCGGTTTCCCTGCTACCAAGTTTGATTATATATAATCTACTAGTAGTACTACTGTCCAGATGTGGGAGTAGTAGTCCCAGATGTGGGAGCAGTACTATCCCAGATGTGGGATAATGTCCCAGTGTGGGTCTCACAAGTTCAATCATAGCAACAATTATTATTGCAGATTGCTAAACAAAATGACATGACTTGATATTTCTACAAAATACAAATGAAGGTGTGTGGCTTAGTAGTTAGTGTATTGGGCTCATGATTAAAAGGTTGTGGGTTCAAATCACACATGTCCTTGAGAATGCTCATTTTTTTTCACACTGCTACAGTCTAATCAGCTGTGAGTTACCCTTGCGGTGGCTTGGTGTCCTGTCCAGTGACCAGTCTTGCACACTTCATCATTTAACATTCACAAAACTGTGATAAGCTATTGGCCGAGTCAAACCCATTTAAATCAAGGTAAAACAGACATAAACAATAACTGAGTTAAATAACAATAAACAGAGCATTTCAGTGTTTATATATTTCCTCTGACAATCATCATTATTATTATCATCATCAACACTTGGCTTTGAAACTGCATGCTCACTCATGGCTGATCAGGCTAATGCAGGCATGACCACAGCAGGTGCAGCTGAAGGTCTGGTCAGAGTTTGATGACTTGGTGTTTTGGTTCTTCCTCGTATGCCTTGAGTCCTTGAGGGTGGCCATGTGGGTGTATTCAAAGGAGGAGACAGCATGGTTGATGGTGAGATGTCACGTGTTATAAACCTCAGCTAGGGTGGACCACTGGTAATGGCTGATGTGAAAATATTCAAACATTATTTCAACAAAGATAATGAAACAATGAAATATAGTCAGGATTCCTACCTTTCGTAACATCCCATATAATGGCACTGTTATCAACAGAACCTGACACAATAAACCGACTGTCAGCTGACCAACACAAATCATAAATATCTTCTAGATGACCCCTGTAAGTAGAAATAATAATAATATTGGTTTTGGATTTAGGAACAAAGCGAGCAACTTTTGGGAGGAGGGGAAAGTCAAATAAATTGACACCAATACGTTCCTGGGACTTTATTTTATCGATCCTGTAAAGATGATAGTCAAGGCTAACCTCAGCAGGATTTCAACTCAGAACATAGAGGACCGTAACGCTCTACCACAGAGCATGTTGTCCGACACTCCGTTAATACTACCAATCCACCATCCATAATAATAATAATATTCCTACTTTTGGCACAAGCATCACTAGTGCTTTTTTTGGACTCCATAAGGATGAAAGGCAAAGTTAAACAGATAATATACTTGTTCATTACAGGATACAGACATGGCTAGAGAGAGGGACATAGCTATAGACACAGACAGAGATGGCTATAGACAGAGACAGACATGGCTATAGACAGAGACAGACATGGCTATAGACACAGACAGACATGGCTACAGACACAGACAAACATTGCATCGGACACAGACAGACACGGCGATAGACACAGACAGACATGGCTATAGACACAGACAGATATGACTATAGACACAGACATTGCTATAGACACAGACAGACACGCTATAGACAGACAGACAGACATGACTATGGACACAGACAGACAGACAGACATAACTATGGACACAGACATGGCTATAGACACAGACATGGCTATAGGCACAGACATGGCTCTAGACAAACAGACATTGCTATAGACACAGACATACATGACTATAGACACACACAGACATGGTTATAGACACACACAGACATGGTTATAGACACAGACAGACATTGCTATAGTCAGACAGACATGGCTATAGACAGATACAGACATTGCTATAGACACACAGACATTGCTATAA
The DNA here is from genome assembly GCA_964016885.1 of Eledone cirrhosa. Taxonomy (NCBI): domain Eukaryota; kingdom Metazoa; phylum Mollusca; class Cephalopoda; order Octopoda; family Eledonidae; genus Eledone; species Eledone cirrhosa. Next base: position 222,910 of record CAXHJY010000257.1, on the reverse strand, counting down.
ACACACACAGACATGGTTATAGACACAGACAGACATTGCTATAGACACAGACAGACATGGCTATAGACAGATACAGACATTGCTATAGACACAGACAGACATGGCTATAGACACAGACAGACATGGCTATAGACACAGACAGACATTGCTATAGACACAGACAGACATTGCTTTAGACACAGACAGACATGGCTATAGACATAGACAGACAAGGCGATAGACACAGACAGACATGGCTATAGACACAGACATGGCTATAGACACAGACAGATATGACTATAGACACAGACATTGCTATAGACACAGACAGACACGGCTATAGACAGACAGGCAGACATGACTATGGACACAGACAGACAGGCAGACATGACTATGGACACAGACAGACAGACAGACATGACTATGGACACAGACAGACATGGCTATAGACACAGACAGAGATGGCTATAGACACAGACATGGCTATAGACACAGACATGGCTATAGACAAACAGACATTGCTATAGACACAGACAGAGATGGCTATAGACACAGACATGGCTATAGACACAGACATGGCTATAGACAAACAGACATGGCTATAGACAAACAGACATTGCTATAGACACAGACATACATGGCTATAGACACACACAGACATGGCTATAGACACACACAGACATGGTTATAGACACAGACAGACATTGCTATAGACAGATACAGACATTGCTATAGACACAGACAGACATGGCTACAGACAAACATTGCATCGGACACAGACAGACACGACGATAGACACAGACACACATGGCTATAGACACAGACAGACATGGCTATAGACACAGACAGACATGGCTATAGACACAGACATAGCTATAGACACAGACAGACACGGCTATAGACACAGATAAACATGGCTATAGACACAGACATGGCTATAGACACAGACATGGCTATAGACACAGACAGACATGGCTATAGACACTGACAGACATGGCTATAGACACAGACAGACATGGCTATAGACAGACAGACATGGCTATAGACACAAACAGACATTGCTATAGACACAGACAGACATGGCTATAGACACAGACAGACACGGCTATAGACACAGACATGACTATAGACACAGACATGGCTATAGACACAGAGAGACATGGCTATAGACACAGACAGAAATAGGTATAGACTCAGACAGACATGAATATAGACACAGACAGACAAGGCTATAGACACAGACAAACATTGTTATAGACACAGACAGACATGGCTATAGACACAGACAGACATTGCTATAGACACAGACAGACATGGCTATAGACACAGACAGACATGGCTATAGACACAGACAGACATCGCTATAGACACAGACAGACATCGCTATAGTCAGACAGACATTGCTATGGACACAGACAAAAATTGTTATAGAAACAGACAGACATGGATATAGACACAGACAGACATGGCTATAGACACAGACAGACAGACATGGCTGTAGACACAGACAGACATGGCTTTAGACAGACAGACATTGCTATAGACACAGACAGACATGGATATAGACACAGACAGACACGGCAATAGACAGACATTGCTATAGACACAAACAGACATGGCTATAAACACCGACAGACATGGATATAGACACAGACAGACATTGCTATAGACACAGACAGACATGGCTATAGACGCAGAGAGACATGGCTATAGACACAGACTGACATGGCTATAGACAGACTGACATGGCTATAGACAGACTGACATGGCTATAGACACAGACAGACATTGTTATAGAAACAGACAGACATGGCTATAGACACAGACAGACATTGTTATAGACACAGACATACATGGCTCTAGACACAGACAGACATGGCTATAGACACAGACAGACATGGCTTTAGACAGACAGACATTGCTATAGACACAGACAGACATGGATATAGACACAGACAGACAGGGCAATAGACAGACATTGCTATAGACACAAACAGACATGGCTATAAACACAGACAGACATGGATATAGACACAGACAAACATTGTTATAGACACAGACAGACATGGCTATAGACACAGACAAACATCACTATAGACACAGACAGACATGGCTATAGGTACAGACAGACATGGCTATAGACACAGACAGAAATGGCTATAGACACAAAGACATGGCTATAGACACAGACTGACATGGCTATAGACACAGACTGACATGGCTATAGACACAGACAGACATTGTTATAGACACAGACAGACATTGTTATAGAAACAGACAGACATGGATATAGACACAGACAGACATTGTTATAGACACAGACATACAAGGCTCTAGTCACAGACAGACATGGCTATAGTCAGACTGACATGGCTATAGACACAGACATACATTGCTATAGACACAGACAGACATGGATAGAAACACTGACAGACATTGTTATAGACACAGACAGACATTGTTATAGACACAGACAGACATGGCTATAGACACAGACAAACATCGCTATAGACACAGACAGACATGGCTATAGACAAAGACAGACATGGATATAGAGACAGACATGGCTATAGACACAGACATGGCTATAGACACAAACAGACATTGCTATAGACACAGACAGACATGGCTATAGACACAGACAGACACGGCTAAAGACACAGACAAACATGGCTATAGACACAGACTGACATGGCTATAAACACAGAGTGATATGACTATAGACACAGACAGACATTGCTATAGACACAGACAGACATTGCTATAGACACAGACAGACATTGCTATAGACACAGACAGACATTGCTATAGAAACAAACAGACATGGCTATAGACACAGACAGACATGGCTATAGACACAGACTGACATGGCTATAGACACAGAGTGACATGACTATAGACACAGACAGACATTGCTATAGGCACAGACAGACATTGCTATAGACACAGACAGACATTGCTATAGACACAGACAGACATTGCTATAGACACAGACAGACATTGCTATAGACACAGACAGACATTGCTACAGACACAGACAGACATGGTTATAGTCACAGACAGACATGGCTATAGGCACAGACAGACATTGCTATAGACACAGACAGACATGGCTATAGACAGAGACAGACATGGCTATAGACACAGACAGACATGGCTATAGACACAGACAGACATGGCTATAGACACAAACAGACTTGGCTATAGACACAGACAGACATGGCTATAGACACAGATAGACACGGCTATAGACACAGTCAGACTTGGCTATAGACACAGACAGACATGGTTATAGACAGACAGACATGGCTATGGACACAGGTAGACATGGCTATAGACACAAACAGACTTGGCTATAGACACAGACAGACACGGCTATAGACACAGACAGACATGGCTATAGACACAGACATTGCTGTAGACACAGACAGACATTGCCATAGAGACAGACAGACATTGCTATAGACACAGACAGACATTGCTATAGACACAGACAGACATTGCTACAGACACAGACAAACATGGCTACAGACACAGACAAACATGGCTATAGACACAGATAGACATGGCTATAGACACAGACATTGCTATAGACACAGGTAGACATGTCTATAGACACAAACAGACTTGGCTATAGACACAAAAAGACTTGGCTATAGACACAGACAGACATGGCTATAGACACAGACAGACATGGTTATGGACACAATCATGACTATAGACACAGACAGACATGGCTATAGACACAGCCAGACATGGCTATAGACACAGACAGACATGACTATAGACAGACTTGGCTATAAACACAGACCGACATTGCTATAGACAGAGACAGACATGGCTATAGACACAGGCTGACATGGTTATAGACAGACAGACATGGTTAAAGACAGACAGACATGGCTATAAACACAGACAGACATGGCTATAGACACAGTCATGGCTATAAACCCAGACAGACACGGCTATAGACACAGACAAACATGGCTATAGACACAGACTGACATGGCTATAGACACAGAGTGACATGACTATAGACACAGACAGACATTGCTATAGACACAGACAGACATTGCTATAGACACAGACAGACATTGCTATAGACACAGACAGACATTGCTACAGACACAGACAGACATGGTTATAGTCACAGACAGACATGGCTATAGACACAGACAGACATTGCTATAGACACAGACAGACATGGCTATAGACAGAGACAGACATGGCTATAGACACAGACAGACATGGCTATAGACACAGACAGACATGGCTATAGACACAAACAGACTTGGCTATAGACACAGACAGACATGGCTATAGACAGACAGACATGGCTATGGACACAGGTAGACATGGCTATAGACACAAACAGACTTGACAATAGACACAGACACATGGCTATAGACACAGACAGACACGGCTATAGACAGACAGACATGGCTATAGACACAGACAAACATTGTTATAATCACTAACAGACATGGCTATAGACACAGACAGACATGGCTATAGACACAGACATTGCTGTAGACACAGACAGACATTGCCATAGAGACAGACAGACAGACATTGCTATAGACACAGACAGACATTGCTATAGACACAGACAGACATTGCTATAGACACAGACAGACATTGCTATAGACACAGACAGACATTGCTATAGATACAGACAGACATTGCTATAGACACAGACAGACATGGATATAGACACAGACAGACACGGCAATAGACAGACATTGCTATAGACACAAACAGACATGGCTATAAACACCGACAGACATGGATATAGACACAGACAGACATTGCTATAGACACAGACAGACATGGCTATAGACGCAGAGAGACATGGCTATAGACACAGACAAACATGGCTATAGACACAGACTGACATGGCTATAGACAGACTGACATGGCTATAGACACAGACAGACATTGTTATAGAAACAGACAGACATGGCTATAGACACAGACAGACATTGTTATAGACACAGACATACATGGCTCTAGACACAGACAGACATGGCTATAGACACAGACAGACATGGCTTTAGACAGACAGACATTGCTATAGACACAGACAGACATGGATATAGACACAGAGAGACACGGCAATAGACAGACATTGCTATAGACACAAACAGACATGGCTATAAACACAGACAGACATGGATATAGACACAGACAAACATTGTTATAGACACAGACAGACATGGCTATAGACAGACAAACATCACTATAGACACAGACAGACATGGCTATAGATACAGACAGACATGGCTATAGACACAGACAGACATGGCTATAGACACAAAGACATGGCTATAGACACAGACTGACATGGCTATAGACACAGACTGACATGGCTATAGACAGACTGACATGGCTATAGACACAGACAGACATTGTTATAGAAACAGACAGACATGGATATAGACACAGACAGACATGGCTATAGCCACAGACAGACATTGTTATAGACACAGACATACAAGGCTCTAGTCACAGACAGACATGGCTATAGTCAGACTGACATGGCTATAGGCACAGACAGACATTGCTATAGACACAGACAGACATGGATAGAAACACTGACAGACATTGTTATAGACACAGACAGACATGGCTATAGACACAGACAAACATCGCTATAGACACAGACAGACATGGCTATAGACAAAGACAGACATGGATATAGAGACAGACATGGCTATAGACACAGACATGGCTATAGACACAGACATGGCTATAGACACAAACAGACATTGCTATAGACACAGACAGACATGGCTATAGACACAGACAGACACGGCTATAGACACAGACAAACATGGCTATAGACACAGACTGACATGGCTATAAACACAGAGTGATATGACTATAGTCACAGACAGACATTGCTATAGACACAGACAGACATTGCTATAGACACAGACAGACATTGCTATAGAAACAAACAGACATGGCTATAGACACAGACAGACATGGCTATAGACACAGACTGACATGGCTATAGACACAGAGTGACATGACTATAGACACAGACAGACATTGCTATAGACACAGACAGACATTGCTATAGACACAGACAGACATTGCTATAGACACAGACAGACATTGCTATAGACACAGACAGACATTGCTACAGACACAGACAGACATGGTTATAGTCACAGACAGACATGGCTATAGGCACAGACAGACATTGCTATAGACACAGAAAGACATGGCTATAGACAGAGACAGACATGGCTATAGACACAGACAGACATGGCTATAGACACAAACAGACATGGCTATAGACACAAACAGACTTGGCTACAGACACAGACAGACATGGTTATAGTCACAGACAGACATGGCTATAGGCACAGACAGACATTGCTATAGACACAGAAAGACATGGCTATAGACAGAGACAGACATGGCTATGGACACAGGTAGACATGGCTATAGACACAAACAGACTTGACTATAGACACAGACACATGGCTATAGACACAGACAGACACGGCTATAGACAGACAGACATGGCTATAGACACAGACAAACATTGTTATAATCACTAACAGACATGGCTATAGACACAGACAGACATGGCTATAGACACAGACATTGCTGTAGACACAGACAGACATTGCCATAGAGACAGACAGACAGACATTGCTATAGACACAGTCAGACATTGCTATAGACACAGACAGACATTGCTATAGACACAGACAGACATTGCTATAGACACAGACAGACATTGCTATAGACACAGACAGACATTGCTATAGACACAGACAGACATTGCTATAGACACAGACAGACATTGCTATAGATACAGACAGACATTGCTATAGACACAGACAGACATGGTTATAGACACAGACAGACATGGCTATAGACACAGACAGACATGGCTATAGACACAGACTGACATGGCTATAGACACAGAGTGACATGACTATAGACACAGACAGACATTGCTATAGACACAGACAGACATTGCTATAGACACAGACAGACATTGCTATAGACACAGACAGACATTGCTATAGACACAGACAGACATTGCTACAGACACAGACAGACATTGCTACAGACACAGACAGACATGGTTATAGTCACAGACAGACATGGCTATAGACACAGACAGACATTGCTATAGACACTGACAGACATGGCTATAGACAGAGACAGACATGGCTATAGACAGAGACAGACATGGCTATAGACACAGACAGACATGGCTATAGACACAGACAGACATGGCTATAGACACAAACAGACTTGGCTATAGACACAGACAGACACGGCTATAGACAGACAGACATGGCTATAGACACAGACAAACATTGTTATAATCACTAACAGACATGGCTATAGACACAGACAGACATGGCTATAGACACAGACAGACATGGCTATAGACACAGACATTGCTGTAGACACAGACAGACATTGCCATAGAGACAGACAGACAGACATTGCTATAGACACAGACAGACATTGCTATAGACACAGACAGACATTGCTATAGACACAGACAGACATTGCTATAGACACAGACAGACATTGCTATAGACACAGACAGACATTGCTATAGACACAGACAGACATGGATATAGACACAGACAGACACGGCAATAGACAGACATTGCTATAGACACAAACAGACATGGCTATAAACACCGACAGACATGGATATAGACACAGACAGACATTGCTATAGACACAGACAGACATGGCTATAGACGCAGAGAGACATGGCTATAGACACAGACAAACATGGCTATAGACACAGACTGACATGGCTATAGACAGACTGACATGGCTATAGACACAGACAGACATTGTTATAGAAACAGACAGACATGGCTATAGACACAGACAGACATTGTTATAGACACAGACATACATGGCTCTAGACACAGACAGACATGGCTATAGACACAGACAGACATGGCTTTAGACAGACAGACATTGCTATAGACACAGACAGACATGGATATAGACACAGAGAGACACGGCAATAGACAGACATTGCTATAGACACAAACAGACATGGCTATAAACACAGACAGACATGGATATAGACACAGACAAACATTGTTATAGACACAGACAGACATGGCTATAGACAGACAAACATCACTATAGACACAGACAGACATGGCTATAGATACAGACAGACATGGCTATAGACACAGACAGACATGGCTATAGACACAAAGACATGGCTATAGACACAGACTGACATGGCTATAGACACAGACTGACATGGCTATAGACACAGACAGACATTGTTATAGAAACAGACAGATATGGATATAGACACAGACAGACATGGCTATAGCCACAGACAGACATTGTTATAGACACAGACATACAAGGCTCTAGTCACAGACAGACATGGCTATAGTCAGACTGACATGGCTATAGACACAGACAGACATTGCTATAGACACAGACAGACATGGATAGAAACACTGACAGACATTGTTATAGACACAGACAGACATGGCTATAGACACAGACAAACATCGCTATAGACACAGACAGACATGGCTATAGACAAAGACAGACATGGATATAGAGACAGACATGGCTATAGACACAGACATGGCTATAGACACAAACAGACATTGCTATAGACACAGACAGACATGGCTATAGACACAGACAGACACGGCTATAGACACAGACTGACATGGCTATAAACACAGAGTGATATGACTATAGTCACAGACAGACATTGCTATAGACACAGACAGACATTGCTATAGACACAGACAGACATTGCTATAGACACAGAGTGACATGACTATAGACACAGACAGACATTGCTATAGACACAGACAGACATTGCTATAGACACAGACAGACATGGCTATAGACAGAGACAGACATGGCTATAGACACAGACAGACATGGCTATAGACACAGACAGACATGGCTATAGACACAAACAGACTTGGCTATAGACACAGACAGACATGGCTATAGACAGACAGACATGGCTATGGACACAGGTAGACATGGCTATAGACACAAACAGACTTGACAATAGACACAGACACATGGCTATAGACACAGACAGACACGGCTATAGACAGACAGACATGGCTATAGACACAGACAAACATTGTTATAATCACTAACAGACATGGCTATAGACACAGACAGACATGGCTATAGACACAGACATTGCTGTAGACACAGACAGACATTGCCATAGAGACAGACAGACAGACATTGCTATAGACACAGACAGACATTGCTATAGACAAAGACAGACATTGCTATAGACACAGACAGACATTGCTATAGACACAGACAGACATTGCTATAGATACAGACAGACATTGCTATAGACACAGACAGACATGGATATAGACACAGAGAGACACGGCAATAGACAGACATTGCTATAGACACAAACAGACATGGCTATAAACACCGACAGACATGGATATAGACACAGACAGACATTGCTATAGACACAGACAGACATGGCTATAGACGCAGAGAGACATGGCTATAGACACAGACAAACATGGCTATAGACACAGACTGACATGGCTATAGACAGACTGACATGGCTATAGACACAGACAGACATTGTTATAGAAACAGACAGACATGGCTATAGACACAGACAGACATTGTTATAGACACAGACATACATGGCTCTAGACACAGACAGACATGGCTATAGACACAGACAGACATGGCTTTAGACAGACAGACATTGCTATAGACACAGACAGACATGGATATAGACACAGAGAGACACGGCAATAGACAGACATTGCTATAGACACAAACAGACATGGCTATAAACACAGACAGACATGGATATAGACACAGACAAACATTGTTATAGACACAGACAGACATGGCTATAGACAGACAAACATCACTATAGACACAGACAGACATGGCTATAGATACAGACAGACATGGCTATAGACACAGACAGACATGGCTATAGACACAAAGACATGGCTATAGACACAGACTGACATGGCTATAGACACAGACTGACATGGCTATAGACAGACTGACATGGCTATAGACACAGACAGACATTGTTATAGAAACAGACAGACATGGATATAGACACAGACAGACATGGCTATAGCCACAGACAGACATTGTTATAGACACAGACATACAAGGCTCTAGTCACAGACAGACATGGCTATAGTCAGACTGACATGGCTATAGGCACAGACAGACATTGCTATAGACACAGACAGACATGGATAGAAACACTGACAGACATTGTTATAGACACAGACAGACATGGCTATAGACACAGACAAACATCGCTATAGACACAGACAGACATGGCTATAGACAAAGACAGACATGGATATAGAGACAGACATGGCTATAGACACAGACATGGCTATAGACACAGACATGGCTATAGACACAAACAGACATTGCTATAGACACAGACAGACATGGCTATAGACACAGACAGACACGGCTATAGACACAGACAAACATGGCTATAGACACAGACTGACATGGCTATAAACACAGAGTGATATGACTATAGTCACAGACAGACATTGCTATAGACACAGACAGACATTGCTATAGACACAGACAGACATTGCTATAGAAACAAACAGACATGGCTATAGACACAGACAGACATGGCTATAGACACAGACTGACATGGCTATAGACACAGAGTGACATGACTATAGACACAGACAGACATTGCTATAGACACAGACAGACATTGCTATAGACACAGACAGACATTGCTATAGACACAGACAGACATTGCTATAGACACAGACAGACATTGCTACAGACACAGACAGACATGGTTATAGTCACAGACAGACATGGCTATAGGCACAGACAGACATTGCTATAGACACAGAAAGACATGGCTATAGACAGAGACAGACATGGCTATAGACACAGACAGACATGGCTATAGACACAAACAGACATGGCTATAGACACAAACAGACTTGGCTACAGACACAGACAGACATGGTTATAGTCACAGACAGACATGGCTATAGGCACAGACAGACATTGCTATAGACACAGAAAGACATGGCTATAGACAGAGACAGACATGGCTATGGACACAGGTAGACATGGCTATAGACACAAACAGACTTGACTATAGACACAGACACATGGCTATAGACACAGACAGACACGGCTATAGACAGACAGACATGGCTATAGACACAGACAAACATTGTTATAATCACTAACAGACATGGCTATAGACACAGACAGACATGGCTATAGACACAGACATTGCTGTAGACACAGACAGACATTGCCATAGAGACAGACAGACAGACATTGCTATAGACACAGTCAGACATTGCTATAGACACAGACAGACATTGCTATAGACACAGACAGACATTGCTATAGACACAGACAGACATTGCTATAGACACAGACAGACATTGCTATAGACACAGACAGACATTGCTATAGACACAGACAGACATTGCTATAGATACAGACAGACATTGCTATAGACACAGACAGACATGGTTATAGACACAGACAGACATGGCTATAGACACAGACAGACATGGCTATAGACACAGACTGACATGGCTATAGACACAGAGTGACATGACTATAGACACAGACAGACATTGCTATAGACACAGACAGACATTGCTATAGACACAGACAGACATTGCTATAGACACAGACAGACATTGCTATAGACACAGACAGACATTGCTACAGACACAGACAGACATTGCTACAGACACAGACAGACATGGTTATAGTCACAGACAGACATGGCTATAGACACAGACAGACATTGCTATAGACACTGACAGACATGGCTATAGACAGAGACAGACATGGCTATAGACAGAGACAGACATGGCTATAGACACAGACAGACATGGCTATAGACACAGACAGACATGGCTATAGACACAAACAGACTTGGCTATAGACACAGACAGACACGGCTATAGACAGACAGACATGGCTATAGACACAGACAAACATTGTTATAATCACTAACAGACATGGCTATAGACACAGACAGACATGGCTATAGACACAGACAGACATGGCTATAGACACAGACATTGCTGTAGACACAGACAGACATTGCCATAGAGACAGACAGACAGACATTGCTATAGACACAGACAGACATTGCTATAGACACAGACAGACATTGCTATAGACACAGACAGACATTGCTATAGACACAGACAGACATTGCTATAGACACAGACAGACATTGCTATAGACACAGACAGACATTGCTATAGACACAGACAGACATGGATATAGACACAGACAGACACGGCAATAGACAGACATTGCTATAGACACAAACAGACATGGCTATAAACACCGACAGACATGGATATAGACACAGACAGACATTGCTATAGACACAGACAGACATGGCTATAGACGCAGAGAGACATGGCTATAGACACAGACAAACATGGCTATAGACACAGACTGACATGGCTATAGACAGACTGACATGGCTATAGACACAGACAGACATTGTTATAGAAACAGACAGACATGGCTATAGACACAGACAGACATTGTTATAGACACAGACATACATGGCTCTAGACACAGACAGACATGGCTATAGACACAGACAGACATGGCTTTAGACAGACAGACATTGCTATAGACACAGACAGACATGGATATAGACACAGAGAGACACGGCAATAGACAGACATTGCTATAGACACAAACAGACATGGCTATAAACACAGACAGACATGGATATAGACACAGACAAACATTGTTATAGACACAGACAGACATGGCTATAGACAGACAAACATCACTATAGACACAGACAGACATGGCTATAGATACAGACAGACATGGCTATAGACACAGACAGACATGGCTATAGACACAAAGACATGGCTATAGACACAGACTGACATGGCTATAGACACAGACTGACATGGCTATAGACACAGACAGACATTGTTATAGAAACAGACAGATATGGATATAGACACAGACAGACATGGCTATAGCCACAGACAGACATTGTTATAGACACAGACATACAAGGCTCTAGTCACAGACAGACATGGCTATAGTCAGACTGACATGGCTATAGACACAGACAGACATTGCTATAGACACAGACAGACATGGATAGAAACACTGACAGACATTGTTATAGACACAGACAGACATGGCTATAGACACAGACAAACATCGCTATAGACACAGACAGACATGGCTATAGACAAAGACAGACATGGATATAGAGACAGACATGGCTATAGACACAGACATGGCTATAGACACAAACAGACATTGCTATAGACACAGACAGACATGGCTATAGACACAGACAGACACGGCTATAGACACAGACTGACATGGCTATAAACACAGAGTGATATGACTATAGTCACAGACAGACATTGCTATAGACACAGACAGACATTGCTATAGACACAGACAGACATTGCTATAGAAAGAAACAGACATGGCTATAGACACAGACAGACATGGCTATAGACACAGACTGACATGGCTATAGACACAGAGTGACATGACTATAGACACAGACAGACATTGCTATAGACACAGACAGACATTGCTATAGACACAGACAGACATTGCTATAGACACAGACAGACATTGCTATAGACACAGACAGACATTGCTACAGACACAGACAGACATGGTTATAGTCACAGACAGACATGGCTATAGGCACAGACAGACATTGCTATAGACACAGAAAGACATGGCTATAGACAGAGACAGACATGGCTATAGACACAGACAGACATGGCTATAGACACAAACAGACATGGCTATAGACACAAACAGACTTGGCTACAGACAGACATGGTTATAGTCACAGACAGACATGGCTATAGGCACAGACAGACATTGCTATAGACACAGAAAGACATGGCTATAGACAGAGACAGACATGGCTATGGACACAGGTAGACATGGCTATAGACACAAACAGACTTGACTATAGACACAGACACATGGCTATAGACACAGACAGACACGGCTATAGACAGACAGACATGGCTATAGACACAGACAAACATTGTTATAATCACTAACAGACATGGCTATAGACACAGACAGACATGGCTATAGACACAGACATTGCTGTAGACACAGACAGACATTGCCATAGAGACAGACAGACAGACATTGCTATAGACACAGACAGACATTGCTATAGACACAGACAGACATTGCTATAGACACAGACAGACATTGCTATAGACACAGACAGACATTGCTATAGACACAGACAGACATTGCTATAGACACAGACAGACATTGCTATAGATACAGACAGACATTGCTATAGACACAGACAGACATGGTTATAGACACAGACAGACATGGCTATAGACACAGACAGACATGGCTATAGACACAGACTGACATGGCTATAGACACAGAGTGACATGACTATAGACACAGACAGACATTGCTATAGACACAGACAGACATTGCTATAGACACAGACAGACATTGCTATAGACACAGACAGACATTGCTATAGACACAGACAGACATTGCTACAGACACAGACAGACATTGCTACAGACACAGACAGACATGGTTATAGTCACAGACAGACATGGCTATAGACACAGACAGACATTGCTATAGACACTGACAGACATGGCTATAGACAGAGACAGACATGGCTATAGACAGAGACAGACATGGCTATAGACACAGACAGACATGGCTATAGACACAGACAGACATGGCTATAGACACAAACAGACTTGGCTATAGACACAGACAGACATGGCTATAGACACAGATAGACACGGCTATAGACACAGTCAGACTTGGCTATAGACACAGACAGACATGGCTATAGACAGACAGACATGGCTATGGACACAGGTAGACATGGCTATAGACACAAACAGACTTGACTATAGACACAGACACATGGCTATAGACACAGACAGACACGGCTATAGACACAGACAGACATGGCTATAGACACAGACAAACATTGTTATAATCACTAACAGACATGGCTATAGACACAGACAGACATGGCTATAGACACAGACATTGCTGTAGACACAGACAGACATTGCCATAGAGACAGACAGACATTGCTATAGACACAGACAGACATTGCTACAGACACAGACAGACATGGTTATAGTCACAGACAGATATTGCTACAGACACAGACAGACATGGCTATAGACACAAACAGACTTGGCTATAGACACAAACAGACTTGGCTATAGGCACAGACAGACATGGCTATAGACACAGACAGACATGGTTATTGACACAGTCATGACTATAGACACAGACAGACATGGCTATAGACACAGCCAGACATGGCTATAGACAGACAGACATGACTATAGACAGAGACAGACTTGGCTATAGACACAGACCGACATTGCTATAGACACAGACAGACATGGCTATAGACACAGACTGACATGGTTATAGACAGACAGACATGGTTAAAGACAGACAGACATTGCTATAAACACAGACAGACATGGCTATAAACACAGACAGACATGGCTATAGACACAGTCATGGCTATAAACCCAAACAGACACGGCTATAGACACAGACAGACATTGCTTCAGACACAGACAGACACGGCGATAGACACAAACAGACATGGCTATAGACACAGACAGATATTGCTATAGACACAGACAGATATTGCTATAGACACAGACAGACATGGCTATAGACACAGACATTGCTATAGACACAGACAGACATTGCTATAGACACAGACAGACATTGCTATAGACACAGACAGACATTGCTATAGACACAGACAGACATTGCTATAGACACAGACAGACACAACTATAGACACAGACAGACATGGCTATAGACACAGACAGACATGGCTATAGACAGAGACAGACATTGCTATAGACACAGACATATATGGCTATAGACACAGACAGACATGGTTAAAGACACAGCCAGACATGGCTATAGCCACAGACAGACATGGCTATAGCCACAGACAGACATGGCTATAGACAGAGACAGAGATGGCTATAGACACAGACAGACATGGCTATAGACAGAGACAGATATGGCTATAGACAGACAGACATGGTTATAGACACAGAGAAGACTATAGGTAGAGCTATGATTACTCCAAAATGTCTGTAAAGATTTGTTGTGTAAGAGCAAAGAAGAGACTCTAACCCTTCAGCTAACCTGAGGACTTTATATAGATGCCATGTTTCCTTGTTGTCTTCCTCTTCCTCCTGAAATATGTTGCCAACATTTCCACAAACTGTATCACCCATTTTCCATAAAATAACAAAAGCATCTGTAATATAGAAGCATAAATAACATATATTTATATTCATTCATGTATGTGTGTTGACTCTGTAACCATTTTAATAATAAAATAATAATTTTAGTAAATCCCTTTAAAATCTTCATTAATTCATAGAAATAGAGTGTATTTTATTAGAAATATGGTCATAAAAATAACTGTTTCTTCTTTTGGCACAATGCCAGCAATTTCCCCAGTGCATTACTGGTACTTTATTTTATTGACCCCGTAATGCAAAGTTAACCTCGGCAGGATTTGAACTCAGAACTTGATGTATTTTCCGTTTTCTTCAGTATTAGTTCTATTAACTGTTGTTGTTGCAACTGTACCACTTAGTAAATCTTAGTGGAATTAGACTGATATGTGCCAGAAGGTGTTTAAAAAAATAAAAAACAACGTCAGACTTATCATTAGCGCATTTTGACCCAAAAATAGAAATTGTATTGGCTTCAGATGCTAGTGAGTATGGTATTGGAGCCGTGAGTCTGCACAAATATGATGATGGTAGCACAAAAGCCGTAGCTCATGCCTCACGTTCTCTACTACCAGCAGAACATAATTACAGCCAAATTGAAAAAGAGGTGTTACAATAATTTTTGCTGTGAAAAAATTTCACAAGTTTATTCATAGGAGTTTTGTTTACAGACTGATCACTGCTCTTTGTTGTCAATTTACAGATCAAAGAAGAGAATTCCCTCGGGATACAGCAAATATATTACAGCGCTAGAGCACCATTTTATTAAATTATGATTTTAAGATGGAGTATCTACCATTCAAAAATTTGGCCATGATGATGGTCCATCAAGATTGATACCTAAAAATAGTGAACAATTTGAAGACACAGTGATCTCGGCATTAAGAGCTGAAAAGGAAATAAAAAGTATATTGTGTAACATAGTATGGGAATTACCTGTTACCTTAGAAGAAATAAAATTAAACACGTTTTTATTACAAAAATGCAAAGATTGCTGAGAGCAGAAAAAATAAATAAAATATGCACTTTCCAGGATTCAACCAAGATTCAAAACCATACTGAATTTGTGACAATGTACTGATGCATGCATAAAGAGTAGTAATACCGGTCACACTATAAAAGCGAATCATCATCATCATCATCATTCTCGTTTAACGTCTACTTTCCACGCTAGCATGGGTTAGACGGGAGTTGTCCCACTTGAGGCAGGGTTGGTCGGGTGACCGTGTCTCGCTCATATAGGACTATCTGGCAGGTTTTCTACGGCTGGATGCCCTTCCTAACACCAACCACATTTACAGTGTGGAACTGGGAACTTTTCACCGTGTTACCTACACGGCCACATTACAGCGTGGACTGTGTGTTTTTTTCTCGTGACACCTACACGATCTCGATCTCATTTATCTCATTTATTTGGACTGGATGTTGTGGTACCAACTTTATAGAGAGAGGGTGGTGTTGGTGGGAGTGGGAGGATGGGTAGGGGTAGTGGATTGGGGTGTATATTTGGTTAAGACGTGCCTACTGACTGTAGGTTTCGCTTTGTACATAGGCAATATATTACTGCGTAGCGCCAAAGTTCTCGGTCCAGTGACATTGTCTGAGAGAGGTGCAAGTGTGTAAGGTCGGAATTTATCAGATCGTCGCAGGTTTTTCTGGGTCTACCATCAATTTTGATCGCCCTGCACTTTTTTATACAGCTCTCGTCTTTCATGCGCATCACGTGGCCATACCAACGTAGTCTTCTCTCGAGTAAACAGCATCTGATCCCTCTTATTCCTAATTTCTCACTTAGTTCATTTATGCTTTGCCGTTCACGTATATTACTATTACACATCCAACGAAGCATGCATGCTTCGTTCCTTTCCAGTCTACGCAGGTCCTCTGCACGCAATGCCCAGGTCTCACTGCCATGTAGCATTGCTGTGCGTATACAAGCATCATACAATCTGCCTTTCATTTTTAGAGAGAAACCTTTTGTGGCCAACAGCGGTATAAGCTCTCTGAACTTTTTCCATCCCGTTCTGACTCTGGCTACTGTACTTTCAGAACACCCTCCACCACTGCTGATTTCGTCACCCAGGTAACAGAAAGTGTCTACTATTTCTATAGAACCATCTGGGCAATAGAAGGGGCTAGTATCCTGTGGACACTTGCTACCTATTGCACCTGAGCATTGGCCATATATAAAGTCTACGTTCTTAGATAGTTTACCTGTGATCCCACTACATCTTTTATGTACTCATACTTTGCATTTGGGACATAAAATTGAATTTATGCCTACTCCTTTCCTACACACTGAACAAGGCCATTTCCCTGAGGGTACCTGTGCCTCATTTTCCTATCTACAAACTAGGACTTTAGTCTTAGACAAGTTAACTTTAAGGCCTTTTGATTCTAGGCCATGCTTCCATGTTTGGAATTTCTTTTCTAGTTCAGCCTTTGATTCAGCTATGAGCGTTAGATCATCTGCGTATAGGAGTTCCCATGGGCAGCCGGTCTGGAACTCCTCTGTTATTGCCTGAAGGGCAATAATAAATAGGAGGGGGCTAAGGACAGAGCCTTGGTGAACACCAACTTTTACACAATATTCATTGTTAATTCTAACCTTACTGACTGTTTCATTATACATAGCTTGTATAGTTCTCACAAGCCATTCATCTACACCTAGTTTTCTAAGAGCCCACCAGATAATGGAGCAGGGGACTCTGTCAAATCTTTTTCCAGGTCTACAAAAGCTAAGTAGAGGGGTTTACTTTTAACTAGGTACTTCTCTTGTAGTTGTCGTACAAGGAAAAGAGCGTCTGTGGTACTTTTACCTGACACAAACCCAAACTGCATTTCATCTAGATCAATTCGCTCTCTGATTAGTTGCGCTATAACTCTTTCTGTGACCTTCATGACCTGGTCAATTAACTTAATGCCTCTATAGTTTCCTCTATCTAGTGCATCTCCTTTACCCTTGTAGCAGTTAATGATGATGCTGCTATGCCAGTCTTTTGGTATAACCCCATTCTGTATTACTTGGTTAACTATACGGGTGACCATAGTATGTCCCACCATTCCAGATGCCTTCAACATCTCAGCAACTATCTCCCAAGGCCCAGCTGCTTTGCCTGTCTTCATATCTTTGATTGCCTTACTTATTATACTACCTTTAACTTGCACCGCTGGTCCTTCTATTGGATCGATTTGGGGCAGACTATCATTTTACCACTTATTCTCCTCATATAATAGTCTCTCGTAGTGACACTTCCAGGCTATCTTCTTATCAGCATCAGTGAGGGCAAGTACACCATTATCATTACGGACACACTTCTCCCCGACAATATCACGGTTTTCCTTGACACATTGTCTAGCAATCCTGAACACCTCGCGTTGTAGAACATGCTTGAACTTTCTATCCTCTGCTTCCCTTTTTGCAAAGTACACCTGTCTCCTAGCTTTTCTCCTGGCCACTTGATAGTGCTCTCTACTTCCCCCATCCTGCCATACTTTCCAAGCCTGCTTTTTGGCTTTGATTGTCTCTTCTACCTTACTGTTCCACCACCAAGTTACTCTCCTCCTGCCAATAGGTCTGCTCCAGCCACAAATTTCATCCGTTGCTTTCAGCAGGTTCACTTTCAAGAATTGCCACTGTTCCTCTATATCGCACGTCTCTGTTTACAAGACACTTTGTCCCGTCTTCTAGTAAGGATATAATCTATCTGGCTGGTGTGTTCCCCTGATCTATAGGTGATCAAGTGGTTTTCATGTTTTTTGAAGTTTGTGTTACAGATAGTTAGGTTATTGGCATCACAGAATTCCAGGATTCTGAAGCCTTCCTCATTTCTATTTCCAACCCCATAGCCTCCATGGATTCCATCATAGCCATCACTATGTTGTCCAACGTGGCCGTTTAGATCGCCAGCAATAATTAGGTAGTCGCTGTCGCTTATTTGGGTAGTGTGCATTAGCATCTCATAGAACCTGTCCTTTATAACGTCAAGTAGACCAGATTGGGGTGCGTAAGCGGATATTATTGTCACAGCGGATATTATTCTGTTATTTACTCTGTTTACGTCGATTATCTTATCTACCCATTTTTCAGCTAACATAATTCCTACTCCACCCAGTCCGTTGTCGTTTCCCACCCAGAAAAGTTTATAGCATCGTTTTTTACCCACGATGAATCTGGCAGACCCCCCTCTCCACCTAGTCTCTTGAATACAACAAACATTAACTTCTTTACGTTCAAGCATCTCTACAACCTCATTTGAGCGACCTTTCAATGTGCCTACGTTCATGGTACCAACTCTGAAGTTGGGAGGATGGGATGGATGGGTTGGAGGGGGGGAATAGGAGACGGAATTTTGTTGGTCATCCATGTCTGAAATAAAGAGGGGTCCTTGTATTCCCGTCTTGCAGCGGGGGGTGAATTTATCTTTATCTGTGACATTGTCATTGAGTGCTTAGACTTTTCAAATTTCTGCAGTCAACCCATCAAACAGGTCTAAACTTAAGGAGTAGTAACTTTACTATACTGATTTGTTAGAGAACTTAAAACACTGAAAGTTTAAAACACTGAGAGTTTAAAACACTGCTTATTTAGAAGACTACGGATAGAAGAAAAGACAAGTATTGCTTACATTCTCAAAATCGACAAATCGCCTGCAAGATAGATTGGATAGATAAATTCTGTCCTTGGGACTAGCAAGATTTATTTTATACTTGCGATCAGGTGGGGGGGGGGGGTCTGAGAGAAGGAGCAAGTGTTTACGAGCAGGGAGCGAGATGCAGGAAGGTTCTAGAATAATTATTCAATAACAATACTAGAAGGTTAATTTTTAGGAAGGGACCAACAGCCAACAGCTTGAGACATATTAAAAACATGTAAATATAAATAAACGGAGAATTTGAATTTTAGACTTGCATAACTAAGAGTTTAAAACACTGCTTATTTAGAAGACTACGGATAGAAGAAAAGACAAGTATTGCTTACATTCTCAAAATCGACAGATCACCTGTAAGATAGATTGGATAGATAAATTCTGTCCTTGGGACTAGCAAGATTTATTTTATACTTGCGATCAGGCGTGGACGGGGGGTCTGAGAATATTAAAATAATTTCACATTGGTCATCCAGGAATATCAAGAATGAAAGCTCTTATGAGAATATGTATACTGGCCCAAAATGGACCAAGAGATTGAAAAGTTGGTAAAATCTTGCAGAGGTTGTGCTCTAGCAGTAAAATCGCCTACCACAAAATTTCAACCTCAGCCAAACTACATATAGATTTTGCAGGTCCACTAAACGGATCATTATCTTGTTGTGGTAGAGAGCTTTACTAAGTGGCCTGAAATCTGCAAGTGTAAAAAACCAACCTCCTCAGTTACAGTAATTGTTTGCAAGATATGGTATTCCTGATACCACAGTTTCTGATAATGGGACACAATTTGTAAAATGTTCTCTATTGAATCATTCTGCCATATCACCCAAAGTCAAATGGACAAGCAGAACGGATTGTGGATACATTTAATTGTGGATACATTAAGCAAACAATGATGATTTAGCATTTCAACAATTCTTATGAGTATACCGGGTAACGCCTAATCCTAATACCCCTGCAGGCATGGCACCTGCAGAATTGATGTTTGCAAGGAAGATTAAGTCAGTGTTTGATAAATTGTTACCGGGTCGAAAAAGAAAAATATCATATAACAAAAATAATACAAAATATTTCAAAATTGGTGCCAAAGTATTTTTTAGAATGTATAAAAATGGTAAAGAAATGTGGGAAGTTGGCGTGATAATTAATCGAATTGGAAAAATGTTGTATATGGTAAAAGGTCACAAATGGGAACATAAGAGACATATAAATCGGTTAAAAAAAAAGGTTTGCTGAAGAAAGGGTCACGAGAAATGAAGAACCAATGAGTGTTATAACATATTTTCGATATGCCAACCCCCAAAGAAATTGTTGAACCTACGCGGATGAGTACGAGGAAAAGGAAACATACGGAATTATTAGAAGTGGATCCAAAACGTTTTATTAAGCTCCAGACAGTTTAGTTCTCAAAAAGGGAGAGGTTGGGTGAAAACTGCAAAAAAAAAAAAAAAAAAAAAAAATTATATATGCCTTCTATCTTTACACATGGCACTAGACAAAATTGTTTCTTCATCATACACTCTCATCCGGGAACAGTTCTGTATAGTGCCAGTTCGTGATTTGAACTCTGCAATTTTATATTCTCCGAGTGAGAAGAACCCTCTGACGAAAGTCTTCTTCTCAATGGATTTCCGCATGGATTATCCATTTATTTTGACACTTGAAACCGCGCGGTAAGGGTAATTATAGCGGGTACAGTGAACTTTTTAAAATTTATTTTAAAACTTTTTCTTATTTGCTAAACCTTGATTATATATATATATATCCACACGTCCGAGGAAGAGGAATCTCAAAAACAAAGATGTTGTAGGGGAAAAACCCTGAACACATCCGCGTAACTAAAATTGAACTAAGCAACATGTTTATAAATAACTGAAGTGAACTGTCAGTAGACTGTATGTACGTAGTCTCTCATAGTGTTTCGTTGGTAGTTCGAATTTACGTCTGATGAATACTTTGGTTTACCCTCGTTCGTACAGATATACAAAACGGGTGTGACACACCAATATAACAATATACAAAAGGTTTCCTATATAACGATATTCCATCTCATTATACCCTTACTTCCAATAAAACATGGAAAAGAAGATTGAATGGTAGATTTGTGCAAACATGTTCTAGAATTTACACTGTACCACCTAATCAAACAGATTATTGCTGAACGTAGTTAGAGGTCCAAAGTCTTTCAGAGACGTAAAAACACGAGGGTATTCTCTATAATACATTTAGAGAAGCATGTTTGACAAGGGGATTGTTAGAAGATGACAATCATCTAAAGAGAAACTGGCAAAATGTCTATAAATAATAACTGAAGTGAACTGTCAGTAGAGTGTGTATACAGAGTTTCATTGTAGTGGTCTCATTGGTAGTTCGAATGTCTGGTGAATATTTTTTTTTGCCTTCGTTCGTACAGATATACTAACAGGTGTAACACACCATTATAACATAGGGTGAAGAATGCTGTCTTAGAACTGTGACTACCTCTTTTCGACTGAGAATACAGGACTTCAACCAATTATAAAGATCATCTCTCACACCCATTGCAGAGAGTTTTGCCATAAGTCTTTTATGTGGCATAGAATTGAAAGCTTTAGCAAAGTCAAGGTAAATAACATTCAGCCATGAGCCGCCATCAGTGATCCAGATGATGTTTTCAAGAAACTCGATAAGTTGACCACAGCAGCTGGAGTTGGGGATAAATCCAAATTGCAAGAGCCAGATAAGTTTGTGAGAATTCGAGAAGTTCCATAGTGCTTCTCTGACAAAGGACTCCATCAGTTTGGTGATGCAGCTAGTAAGACTGACTGGACGATAGTTGACAGGCAATGTGCCGTAACCCTTTTTGAACAGAGTAATGACACTGGCAGTTTTCCACTGCCAATGTTATTCCTCTGTAACACCGTTGTTAAGGCAGAATTAGAAATTGGAAGAAGAGTGAAAGTTGATGCAGAAGTACCCACCATGTTTGAGAAACAGGTGCATAACACCATCAAAACCAAGAGAGGCATAGTTGCGCTTATTCTTAAAATGGTGTCACAGCATTCATCATCATCATCATCATCAACGTTTAACGTCCGTGTTCCACGCTTGCATGGGTTTGGACGGGGGTAGTCCCACTTGAGGCAAGAGCATTGCAAGTATAAATTCCATAGTTGCTTTAGAATTTGATGGTGGAGATGCTACACTTTGATTTTCAACAATAAAAATGACTGCAATAAGTACTGCACATTCTTTAGGATCATCAGTAATCTGACCTGTGTGGGGATTGTGAAGAGGACCAACTCGAAAGTGAGGTCTCTGCTTTGAACATACATATTACAAGAACACTTTACTGTCAGGGTTGGTTGCTATATGCTGTTCAAATTCAAGCACTGCCTTCTTTTTTTTTGCCACCTGCTTAAAATGGTTAGATGATCTATTGCATTTTCTATTAACCTCTGATTTATATAGTTTGTATTCACATTTAGCATCACAACATTCTTTCCTGGCAAGTCAGACTGCTGCAGTCTCCCAAATTGCACTTTTGGGATGTTTTTTGAGCTTACGTGGTACTGATGCTGCACATGCCATCTATATTGAATTCAAGATGATCTGAAGTATAGTGTTCATATCTCCAAAGTCGTAAAATTCAAGCCAGTTTAGGCATTGTAGCTCAGTGCAGTAAGAATTCCGATCTGCTTTATTCCAGTCATTTGGAGATGGTTGCAGTTTTTGTTACTGCCCATAAGAAACAGATTGGCAATAATCATAGCATAATTAGAGTCACCTAAAGGTTCCTCAGTAGTGACACTAATAACCGTTTCAGGAGTAGATCCAAAGTGTTACCTCTTGTGGGGAGGTGACTACTTGGAACCAGTTCAAACCCAGCACTAGCTCAAGGAAATTGTTTGCATTTTGCGGCCAACAAAAGGTTTCCCAATCAATCTCAGGGCAATTGAAGTCGCCTGCAATGAAAATATAAGTGGCTATTTTCCTAGCAGCAACTCTGAGAATATTAAAAAGCTGTGTGTCTTGGTGGTAATTGGGGGGGGGGGGGGGGTAAATAACTCCAAGTAGAAGTGTTGACATGGTCATATGTATATTGCAGAAAAATACTTTTTGTTGTGATTGGTTCAAATCATCGCAAGGAATTGCTAAAAAGTTTAAACTAACGTAGACCATCACACTGCTACCATGATGATTAATGCGGTCTTTGCGAAACAAGTTGTAGTAGGCTATGCTAAAAACACTGTCACAGAGTAAAGAATGTGCCCATGTTTCCGTGACTGTAATAAAATCGGGGTCGATACTTTTACGTAAGAATCAAAAAGAAGCATCTTGTTGCATAAACTACAAGCATTTAAGGACAATAATTTGTATTTGGATTTCAGCCTATAATGATATATAGGGGATGGCAGGTTGTTCTTGTTTAGTTTCCCAAAGTTTTTACATTGCCAGCTATTGTGGGTACACTTATGTTCAGACCATTAGTATCCCTTTTCCATGTCTCACCAGACTTGATAAATTTCCCTATTTGCCCATTGTCGCATAGGCTAAAACTTGCATGTGGTGCTGAGCTGCGATTTAAGGAAGCTACAGCATGTAGCTTTGGGCGTATATCAGGTGGTAAGCCAGGACAAGTTTGAAAGATAATTCGATTTTCATGCCTAGCCTTATCAGAGGCTAAATAGTATGCATGTGCCTCAGTAGAGCTTGCAAATGATAAAGTTGTTGCTATATTTCTTATGAAATACACTGCAAATGTGTTTCAATTATTTTTTTTTTATTTTCTGAATAATTTGGAGAGATTTAGTAATATAACTAACTTTTACATTCTTAACCCTTTAGCATTCACACCGACAAAAACCGACAAGATTATGTCCCCTTTCATTTATTCAAACCGACAAAAACCGACATTTATTAACACACGGAGATCTCCTTCTAAAAATAAACATTGACATTATCGAAATCTCGTCAATTCGAGATTACGGCAAGATAAAGCCCTTACGCGCAAAAATTAACTCTTAGTATAGTTAAAGAACTTGCGATAACACGTGTTTTTAACGTTGAAAGTGTAACATGGCTTCCGAAAGTAGCGACAACGAATTTGAAGGTTTTACGTCCGACGACATTCGAGATCAAAAAGAAATAGAAGATAATATCAGTGATATTTATTTCTGATATATCTGAAAGTCACTTTGAAAGTGAAAGAGAAGATTTGACTGACACCATTGAAAAAACACCAACGTGGTTGAAAGAAACAAGATCGATACATGTTTCAGATTTTACTGAAAATATTGGACCACAACACACATTACCACCCGATGCTAAAGCACTGGATTATTATTTTTTATTTTTACCACAAACTTTCTTCGAAGTTGTGGCAAATCACTAAGCACAACAACAAATTTCTAATATCGGAAAACCCGATCTGTTATGCATCCGACAGATTCTGCTGAAATGAAAGCGTTTTTTACCATAAATATTATGTTTGGTATTAAACAATTTCCACAACTGTGGAATTATTGGAGTACTGATATAAAGTTTGGTGACCCTTATATATCTAGTATTATGGCAAAAACGAGATTCATCAAATTAAACCAGTATTTGCAACTGGTTGATACTTCAAATGCCCCTGGTAGAAATGAATCAAATTACGACCCACTGTACAAAGTACGACCATTAATTGAAATGTTGTCAGAAAAATTTAAAAGTGTGTATAAATATTGGGAACATTCTGTTACGTAAATTTACACCGTACATTTACAGAGTACATTGCCAATATTATTTTGACCGGTGAAAAGGTTTTATACATTTTTTTCAATGAAAATATTTGCCTGGAATGTAGAGAAAGACTAAAACCTTGTACTGATTACACCTGCATTTTTAATTAATTCACCTGTTCGGAAAACTGCTAGAATTGATGGAAATCAGCATCTAGGTCATTATTGGATTTTTTTGCAAAAAATCTAACAGATGAGGCAGATAAAGTTTTAATTTTTGTTTTTATCCATAAAGTTATTACTTTTACACCTATTAATTCATTTCACCTGCCCATAAAATTCAAATTTAACAAAAAAAATCAGGTAAAAATATATAATTGTAAATTATAGTTATTTAAACATCTACTGACAAAATTTCAAGTCTGCACATAGAAAATTAAAGTAATTACAAACAAATAAAATTGATAACCCTCTTGAGTATAATTAAGTGAAAATAATGCGAATAGATGAACATGACATTTGACAATTCAATGTGAATGCTAAAGGGTTAAGCTGGTATATGATGCTAATAAAATTCACCCTGTACACTCTGTAAAGTGATAGTGCTAGTTCTATGATAAAATGCACGAAGTACACTCTACAAAGTGATAGTGCTAGTTCTATGATAAAATGTACCCTGTACACTCTGTAAAGTGGTAGCGCTGGAACTATAAAATGTTCTTGATAAACTCTGTAAAATGGTTGACATTAGGAAGAGGCATCAACTGTAGAAACAATGTGAAAATAGGGAAATTATGAGAAAGACATATTTCCCTGATCTTGGACATGACAAGTCTTCCAGTCTTAGACATGATCCCCTTGGCAGCATGGAAAGTAGACGTAAAATCCTCTTGATGATGATGATAGAAACTTTAAAACAAACAGTCCTGTATCATAAAACCCAGAATGGTTTCAGACAAGTTGACATTAGAAGGGTTAAACTCAGCATCATAGTTATGTAAACATTATTAATTCAAATAATAGACGGTGGATTGGCAGTATCGGTAGAGGGTCGGACGCCATGCTTTGGCATATAGAGTTACGGCCCTTGCCATTCTGAGTTCAAATCCCGCTGATAAAATAAAGTACCAGTAATGCACTGGGTAATTGCTGGCCTTGTCCCAAAAGTAAAAACAATTATTAATTCAAATAATTTCTCTTCTATTTACTGCTAGTTTCAATAAGCTTTCAGTGTCTAGGTTACAGCACAACAACATTAGTAGAAAACAAACTAATTACTCCCCAGAAACAATATTAATAAATATTATTAAGTTAACCAACAGCAAGTCTTTGTAAAATAATTGTGTCATCAGAGGGAAAATAAAGAAAGGTTTAAAATCAGCAACATTATTCTATCAGATATGCCAGTATTTTTCTTAGACTAGGCATTCAAAGTTGATGGAATCTGTAGAAGAGGGAGACACAGGAAAACTTTGGAGGATGTAAAAGCTAACTCACCAACCTCAGGATGTAAAAGCTAACTCACCAACCTGAGCCTCACGAAGCTAAACCTCACAAATCTGAGCCTCATGAACCTGAACCTCATAAACCGCAGCCTCACAAAGTTGAAGCTCACCAACCTGAGCCTCATGAACCTGAACCTCACCAAGTTGAACCTCGTGTACCTGAGCCTCACAAAGGAGATGACAGGATAGTCTTCAACTGAAGACTTGCCTCCTCAGAGGAGCAAGATGCAACAACTTTTATAAGCCTCCAAACCCCTACCTCATTATCTCCAACCTCCCTCCACTATTACCACCTAGTCGCCCCTCCTATTTACACTTCTGATTCCTCCTTGGAAAATAGACATTAACCCTTTAGCATTTAAACCAGCCATATCCGGTCAGAATTCTCTCAAATTCTCTGTTCAAACCGGTCATAACTAGCCACTCATACTGATGTTAAGATATTGTTCTCAAAATAAATAATATCAAAATCTCAGATTCAATATTATGTGAGATAAGGTGTTTATCGTGAAAATACAATAGTAAATATAGAGTAATGTGAATGCTAAAGGGTTAAACAATGATGATGATGATGGTAGTGATGATGATTATGACAATTATGATGATGATGATGAAAACAAAATGGTACTCACCATCTCCACCAGAAGCCATCAATTCACCTGAAATAAGAAATATTAAAGAATTTTTATCTGTATCATAATCTATAAAGCTCAGTGTGTGGTCATGCTCCTTCGTTATAGAAATCTACGATATAGAATTTCTTCAATTGAAATTTACAATTCAGTATTCGAAATAGCTTCGATTGCGTCTTGACGCAGATAATTTTTTCAATTTCACCCACAATTATGCAAAAAATAGATAAAACTCAATATTTTACGATTTTTCTCTCTTATTTAAACTGCTGAACTCTTTCTACTACCATTCAAAATCTATACAACTTCATACTTTCTGCTACTTTCTCTTTCCAAGCTTGATGGTGATACTGTCCGTTCACACCACTCCCTACTGTCTTAAATTTAGAAAACACATATCCTCTATGAGGTCACTAAGCCTGCTAGAAACAACAGCTAACTCTCCCTCATATCACAACCCTCCCTACTGTCTTAAATTTAGAAAACACACAGACAACCATGCAGAACAACTCCATCGCAGCTCTGTTGTTCGGCTGGCATCGTCTACACGCGTGTTGCGCAAGTACTGTGAAACAATAAATTTCAACACTTTTTTGCACAGAGATAATATCCATAGGCGAAACTACAATTGTCACTGCTGGCGCAGCTCATGCTTCCAGGTCTGCAATTCATTCACCCAGTGCCTGGCAGACAAAAAAGTGCTGCCATAAAATGGGTGGTGCAACCTAACTTTGGTAACTTAATGACCCCGAGCAACGCCGGGCTTTAATGCTAGTTCTAAATAAAAAGCAGTGAATTGGCCATTATTAAGACACAGGACAATATCCTGCCATAGTCAACTTTGCCTTCGATCTTTTCAAGATCAATGAAACAAATACAAGGTCAGGATGTTGATCTGGCTGAATTGTTAGAGTCAGGCAAGGTATTTGTTGTGATGTTTGTTCCAGCTCTTTATGCTCTGAATTCAAACCTCAATGTGGCCTTATATGGGTAGTAGACTTAATCAGTTTGTGCACAACACCACCAGTTGGGTTTTAGTAGAGTTTACTATATTGTAGGTTATGGTATCAAACCGTTAGTAGATTTTACTCTATTGTAGTTGGTGGTATTAAACCTTTAATACTACCAGCTGGCTTTTTGGTGTCTTTAGTAGAGTTTAGTTTATTGCAAGTAAGCTTCTTAATTACACAACTATGCCTAAAAAGTGAAATATGAAATCAACTCCAGTGGCTTACACTTAGAATGGTAATAAACCAAACAATATAAGTGTTTTAAGGCTATGTTTCCTGCTAAAGTAGGAGGGGTCTGCCTTGCAGGAGCCATCGCAGATTTCATAATCATCATGGGGCCTTTTTTGATGAAATGTTTTACACCCAGATGCTCCACCTTGTGCTAACCCTTTTAGTCACCTCATAGAGATAGTGTTCCTGAATCAGCATGACACAGTATATAGTGAATTACAGATGCAGTTCATACAATGAATTCCAACATAATTTCCATACAGTTTCTGTCACTCAGAAGGATATGATCAATAAAAGACTACAATAAAAGACACTTGCCCCAAATGTTGTGATTACTAAATGAACTTCTTAGCCACTGAGCTAAGCCCATGTCAATATGAAAAAACTATTTTCAATTCTACATGACATTTTACTGAGGAATAAAAAAAAAAAAAAAAAAAAAAAAATAGAAAATGAATTTTAGTTTTAAAACTTACCATCTGGAGAAAAACGAACAACATTCACAGATTTTGTATGTCTTTTAAGATTAGACAAAAATTCTATGGAAGCTTTTGAAGAATTATCAACCTTCACTTGCCAAATCTGAATGGAACAAAAAACATTAGTAAATATGGTTTTACACAGAAATTACCAATTTTGTGTCTGTGGACACCTGAGGGATCTGCTCACAGCTAGAGGCCTGCAAATGTTGTACTGTAAGATGGTAATTGTGGTGCCATGATAAAATGCACCCAGTACACTCTTAAAATGGTTGGTATCAGGAAGAACATTCAAACATAGAAACCATACCAAAATAGGGAACATACGAGCAAGACGTGGTTCTCCAAAGCCTAGTCTTGGACCATGATAACTAGTCCAAAAAGTGTGAAATGATGAGGGTGCTGGTGATGGCTACAAGCAAGTTTTTATCAGGTGTTCTACCAATTCCTCAGTATCTATCCTTCCAGTATGCCATTAACTCTACAATTGAATCACAATTTGAAATATATATACTGCCATTAATACACCTATATATATATATATGTGTGTATCTAAGCAGAACTTCTTAAACATGCTCCATGCAATTCTGTTCCCATTAGGGTTGGTAAAAATGTTGCGTACTCAACACTGGCTAGTCCACTTTCCTTTCACCATTGGTCCTCTATCCAGGGCATGGTTGCCAGATTCACTAAATCTAATATTGCATTTTGCTACATCAAGTACCACCTACATTAACCCTTTTGATACCAAATTGCCTGAAACAGGCGACAGCAGCAGTGATGATGTTTGTGATAATGATGATGGTGGTCAGAGAAAGAAATCTATTACAAAACCTACCCTGACAAACTTATCCACCCCAGCAGTGGCCAAACGTTGGATTGAATGATTCCCCGGTTGGAAGTCAACAGAATAGACAGGATCACGTTCATGCCAAGAGATTTCTGGAGTAACAACCTTCATCTGGAAACAATGGATCAGAAAAGAAATTAGAAATGTTTAGATGGGAATTATATAATTTTAATTAAACCTTTCATTACAAGGAGAAGAAGAAAATACAAAGACTATTTTTGCTATCATCTACCTCCTGTATAAGAGATAAACTGGGAATAGAGAAAACCTGATTTCTTTAAGGAAGGAAAATATTGAAGTTAATGAACAAACATTATTTCAAATCTGGACGTATCACTGTCAAGAAGTTAAAGAAACATTTATTTCAAAGTGTTACATATGCCTTAAATGTTATTCCGATTGTGGATTGTAGCATTATTTACTTTCACTTGGAAAATATTGAAAATATTGATAGTTTCTCAACTGCACTTTAAACCAATGTCACTTCAGCTCCGACTTACTTCGCAGATCAGAACCTAACTCTGCCGTTCAGATTTCTGTTGAGGACTTTGCCACTGACCTCCGGGACTTGTCTAAGTTGAAACTAATCAACAGGATCCCAAAGGGAGCTCAGTCTAGTTTCGCCCGTGCTCTCTCCAAGCTGCCGAAAAATGTCTGCCTATCCAATGACATCTCAGGCAGAAACTATTCTCATTCCTCTTAGTCTCTCTCCACGTGTCGAACATGAAATCCGGATCCCTCACATCTTCCCTAAAACGAATCACCAATCAACTCAGTTCCAACCAATGGTTGATCGCCAAACTTAAAGAAGGCCGTCAATGCTAAATTCAATGAATTTGACATTAATGGGGTTGTTCGCCTCCTCTCCTCTTGTCATCCCTCACCCAGTGCACTACAGAGTCACTCAACCGACTGAGAGTGAAACATTTTTGGCTCCTCCGGATGACCACTTGCACTGGCCTGATCCACCAGATTATTTGCAACCTGGCTTCACCCCAGCTATCGTCAGGAAGGTGATAATATCCTTTCCGGCCTCACAAAGCCCAATGGTGACATCCACCCCATAGCAGTTGGGTGCACTGAGCGACAGCTCATTGCGAAAGTATGTCTGTCTTCAATTTCAGACAGCCTGTCCAGTGAATTTTCCACTATTCAGCTAGGGGTGGGTACCAAGCTGGGTTGTGAGCTGCCGCTCACGCAACCTGAGCATTTACCAACTTGCCTTCCGAAACCCCAAGGTTATCCTCAAGCTAGATTCTCAGGAATGCTTTTAATTCCATCAGTTGCGATATCATCCTCTATTCAGTAAAGGAGAGAGCTCCACAGCTTTAAAACTTTGCTTGAAAAGCCTATCAGGAGCCCTCCTACCTCACCTTCGGTAACCATTTCTTATTATCTGCCACAGGGAGCTGACCTGCATCTGAATGTCTGGTATCTAGATGATGCTTGCTTGGGGCATCCTTCAGACAAGGTCCTTCACGTCAACAGTTCCAAATGCGAGCTCTCGTTCCTCAACCACCCAGCTTCACAACAACA
>CAXHJY010000257.1:180000-185000 GCA_964016885.1 Eledone cirrhosa | reverse complement strand
TCTCCATTCTTATCCTTCTTCCGAAGTGATATCGGAAGAAGTAGACCAGACTATGGCCAAAGAGGAAGTTGCCTGACCTCAGACCTTTCAATCGTGTCCACCAAACAACCTCTTTCAACATGGCTATTACGCACAGAAAAACCGCCTTTGCTTCCTTTGTGAAGAGGGGAGGCGGTTTGATTGTCACCACGGAATCGGCGGTCAATCGAATCAGCGCCACCCGCGACAGCAGTTGTTCGGCGTAGCCCCACAGATCAGCCACGCCCGGACATTGCACCAATGCATGCGCAACAGTTTCTTCGTGACGCACGCATCTAGGGCAAATCTTTTTCGAGGGATCCCTGCCCGGGCGCCCGTGTCTGTAGAGCCTCTCTCGAACGGGTAGAGCCCCCCGGTAGCACTGCCAGGCTAGTGACTTCTGGAAGTTGTCCATTGGTCCCGGGCCGAAAGTCCTACCGAACAGGCTGGCCAGCTCGTCCATGTCCAGCGACTCTCCAAGGGTGTCATCGCCCCTGCTAGCCACCAGCCCTCTATAGAATGATGAGGTGGATTCTCCACCGATGGCCGGGCCCGCTTGCCAGAGAGCCCTGAGCGCCTGGGCACACTCAGTGTGCCAGTCTCCCAGTTTTCCGGGTCTTTGCTTGACCCAGGACTGCAGCTCGGTGAGCGAGACGAGTCTCGGAAAGGCTCGTTTCACGAACGGAGCCCACACCGGTTGACCAGTGAGGAATACCTGTAGGTGCCGTAGCCTTAATGCGTGCCTACGCATCATCAACCACGGCATCCCCAGCCCTCCTTTCGAAGGTTGTTGGCAGCAGATGGATCTTCTCACCATAGGAGGGCGCTTCTTCCAAAGAAATTGAAAGAGCATGCGTTCCATGGTGGTGAGCGTTTCCTTAGGGCAAGGCACGACAGTCAGGCGGTAGTAAGTGACGGACACTATGTAAATGTTCGCCACCTCCGGCCGACCTTTTAGGGACAGCTTACACTTGGCCCATTTCTGGGTTAGTGCAAACACCTTGTTCGTAACCTCGTCCCAGTTCTTTTCCACCTGGGGGTCCGGTCCAAACCAGACCCCAAGCAACTTCACCGGGCCCTCCGTCCAGTGTCCGACGACACCGTCGGGAGGCATCGGTCTGCCTCTCCACGTTCCGAGTTGCAGCCCGATGGATTTTTCTCGGTTCAGTTTCGCTCCTGACAACCTTTCGTAATCCTCCATTAAGGTACCAATCGCCTCGATCTCCGAGTCGGTCGATACCATTACTGTTACGTCATCGGCGTAGGCCGACACCACTTTGCTCAATCCTGGTTCCAGGGGGATACCCTGCAACAACTCCAACTTCCTCAGTAAAGGCTCAAGAGTCAATACGTACAGAAGGGAGGAGAGAGGGCACCCCTGTCGAATGGATCGTGTGATTTCGAACGGCTTCGAAAGGTAGCCGTTCACCTTGATCCTAGAACAGATGTGGTTGCTATGTAAGGCAGTGATCCAGCCTCTGAAAACAGGACTGAACCCAGCCGCCGCTAGCACCGCATCCAGGTAACCATGGTCGACCCTATCGAACGCCTTAGACAGATCCAAGTTGATCAGGGTCCCACCGAAGCCAGGTTTGTTGCCAACCCTCTCTATGATGTATCGCATGAGGTGGAGGTTATCGTGAATGGACCTGGATGGGATAGCACATGTCTGCGCATCTCCCACCAGGCCACCCACGACAAGCGCCAACCTCTTTGCTAACACCTTGGCCAAAATCTTTAACTCTGTGTTTAGCAGGGTTATGGGCCGAAAATTATTTATACTACACCCTTGGCTACAGAACAAGGAATTCTCCCGTTCTGCTGCCAATTGCAGTAGACCGCTTCGAGGAGTTCGGAGAAGACCGGCATTGCTAAATAAAGTTCGTAAGGTATACCATCGAGACCTGGAGATTTGCGTCTGCTGCATTGGCTCAGCGCATCCCCGATCTCATCAGCCGAGATTGGTCCCTCGCAGGACTCTGCCTCTTCGCTCGAGAGACGCGGCAGGCCGTCGAGGTATGGACCAAAATCCACGTCCCCGCCCGGACCCTCGCCTCCCCCGAATAATCGGGCAAAGTGTCTTTGAAAGGCCTCGCACATCTGCTTAGGCTCCCGGATCACCCGTCCATCCTCGTCTTGCAAAGACCGGATGGTGGATCGATTTCCACTCTTAGCTTCTGTCACGCGGGCCCAGCCAACGGCTTTGGCTCCCTCATTACCTAGAGCACGTATTTTACTTCGAATGACGCAGCCTTCGTGCTTTGCATCGAAAAACTGGCTCAAGGCCGTCCTCGATGCCAGCACTCTGGCCACATCTTCGCTCTTGGTTGCCTCTTCTAATTTACCTGTTAATTCTTTCTCGTTTCTATTCCTATCGGCAGCTATAACTTATTGATTCTGTTCTAATCTCTCTTTTGAGAGATGCCCACCATCGGTTGTTGACGATTGCACCAGTCAACCTCTCCTTAACTAATCTGCTAATCCAGTTTCTCTAAGTCTCTTTTGCCGGTAAAGACAAATTAAGTTTCCAGTAACCGGGACCCTGTTTATGTGTTTTCTCGAGATTGACTACGCAGGTCACTAATTTGTGATCCGTATAGCCAACCGTGAGCATTTCTGGACAGCTTAATATGTCCCTATCCTTACTTCTAACTAAGAATCTATCTAAGTACGATCTAGATTGACCACTGTGGTTCGTCCAAGTCCAGGTTGGCACAGTTGGAAAATCTAGTCGATATCTATCGACCAAGTTAAAACGGTCGAGTAACCCCTTGAGGCTGTTACACCCCCTCTATTAGGACATGCTCCTGCATAGTCCCAACGTGCATCTAGGATGTCATTCCAATCCCCCGCTAGAAGCAGGGAACGCGACGTTGCCAGAAAAGTCTCCAGACGCTGGAAGAAGTTGGGTCGTTCAGCTGCGAAGGCCGCACCTTCACTACTGCCAACGTCTAGCACCAACAAACGACCCTCCGGGTCCGAGTGAACAACCTGTACGGCGAGACCCAAGTGTTTTTCCAGCAGTACGACAACCCCACCTCCACATTGACAGAGAGATGCATGCACCTCAAAGTCATCGAAGGTAGGGGCCAGCTGCCGCACGACGCTGATCCGAGTCTCACAGATAACCATTACATTTATACCACGTGACCCGAGGTCATTTAGAAGCTTTGCTTGCTTCCAAGTTGAGCCCAGGCCACGTGCATTCAAACATCCTATTCTTAACACATCCATGTGGGCGGCAAAGCCAAAGGAGAGTGTAGAGACCTACCTTTCTGCTTCCCGGGGTTCGGGTCGCACGACTTCCATGGGGTCGGGGGTGTTGGGTGAAGGGGTGTCTTGTGGTGGTGTGGGGTCGTCAGTGTGTGGTGGGGTTGGGGTGTTTGGAGTTGTGTTGGGGAGGGGAAGGGGAGGGGGAAAGCTTTTTAGTAGGGCGCGGTTTATGGGTTTGACAGAGGGTGGTCCTACGTCCTCCTTAAAATCCTTTTTTAGTTTTTGGTAGAGGTTCATTGGGATCTTTATTAATTTTAAATGTGGGTAGTTTTCTGAAGAAACAAAGTTTACACCTTTGGTTTGTACCGAAGGGTTATTGTTTATGAGTTCATTTAATTTATTATTGTTTCTGTTGATGTAAGTATAGTGTAATGTCTTTTTTTCGGATGGTGTGAGTGTTTCGAAGAGGGGAGGGGCAGGTTTGGTTTTGTTTGTTGCTGGAGGGGTGTTTTGTGTTTTGTTGGATTGTATTGACATTTGGGTAGGGGTTGTTTGGCCTTGTATTTTGCACATGTTTTCTTTTTTTGCTTTTAATCTGTCTGAAGGACTCCGTTTCTTCCTCCGAATTCGTTGGGTTATCTTCAGTGTTGGAGGGAAGAGGTATGTTTGCTGGTAATGTTTCCGTGTTGGTTTTCTTTGTGGGGAGATGGATGTCACTGTGTTATGTGTTGTGGTTGTGTTGTTTTATTGAGTGAGGGGTTGGGTGGGACTGTGTTTTGTTTTTGGGTAATGTGTTGTGACTGTTTGTGTTGTGGTGGTGGTGTAGTTGTGGTGGTGGTGTAGTTTTACTGAGGGACGGGTTGGGTGGGACTGAGTTTTGTTGTTTGTTTATCTGTTGTGGTGGTGGTGGAGCTGGTGTTGGTAGCAGGGTTTTCTTCTTGTTGAGTTGGGAACAAGCCGCCTTCAGGTGCCCTCTGCCTGCACAGATATGACAGGACGGCCTTCTCCCCTCCACGCTAATGTTTATATACCCGTGGCCCTCTAATAGGATTCTGTCGGGTATTTGGGCAATGCATTCAGGCTTCATTTTCCACTGAACGCATTGCCTGTGGTTTTCCCAATGGAAATCACGTCATTCGCTGGATCGATGAAGCCAGCTATGAGCCAGCAGTAGTCCACATCTGGCATCATCGCATCTAGCCATATGCGCTGAGTTCTTTTACCCATATAAGATGGATAAAAGGTAAAATTTGTCGAACGAATCGGCGACAAAGCATATTTTTTTGCCGCCGATTCGTTCTTCATAATAATCGCTAGGCTTCCATAGTCTGTCTCTTCTTATGAAAGTGGTTTCATTAAGTACTTCTGTAAGTACTACTTTAATTTCTGTTTGTGTTGGTTGTTGAGGTTTTTTAGAGATGTTGTTGATGGTGCGGAAAACGACCGTCCGACTTTCAATGTCTTTGGTGAGTTCTTGAGGCATTTTTACCGATAAAGTACCATTTTCCCCTTGAGTTATGTATTGTTTGGCGTTTTTAATTCTTTGTGCCACATCTGAAATATTTTCAGGTATATATGTCAAAGATTTCTTTGTTGTTTGTGCAAATGAAATATTATTGGTGTTGACTTTGTCGTCTGCTTTGCTTTCTGTTATGATGTTGTTTTCAAATGTTATTTTTGTGTTTGTTGTGTCTTTGTTTGTGGTATTAATATTGTCATGCAATTTTTCAAATTTTTTTTTGTTGTTGGAATCAATGTCCAGATTTGTT
>CAXHJY010000257.1:165000-172500 GCA_964016885.1 Eledone cirrhosa | reverse complement strand
TTGAAAAGGAGAAAGAGGCCCACAAGATCAGTAATTTGGGCGGAATCGCTTGAACCCATAGTAATATCAAATAGATTACTATATGTGTTTCTGGTCCAGTATTCATTCTGAAATTCAATAAGTGTTAGTCTAGCATGTGTAATAATATTAATGTCATCCAAAGTTAAGTTAGATCTATTTTTAGCAAATATCAATGCTTTGTTCAGGAGTATAGGTGATATAGAAGAATAGTAATTATCTATATCAAATTGTAGAAATGAAGCAGAAGATTTACATCTAATATTTTTAAACCAGTTAATTACCTGGGAGGTGTTTTCCCAGAGTGGTAAAATAACGTGTTTTCTTATTTGTGGGATGACTCTATCCAAAATTTTTTTGCTAATTATTCCAATATCTGATTTGGAGGGACATATAAGTCTAATAGAAGGATTTGAGTTAAAGTTTGATTTATGATCCTTCAGGTTGAAGTGTGGTCTTTCTATCTTCGTATCTATGTGGATATATGTGTGTGTGTGCATGTATACACATATATGTGTTTATGTGTATATGTGTGTATGTGTATATATGTGTGTGTGCACACACATATATATGTGAATGTGTATATGTGTGTGTGTATATGTATGTGTATATATATATATATATGTATCTATGTGTGTATATGTGTCTATATTCGTATGTGTATATATATATATATATATATATGTATATATATATGTGTATATATATATTATTTATTAATTATTATAATATAACTTATGTGTATGTTGTGTATATGTGAGGGTGTGTATATGTATATATATGTGTATATATATGTGTAAAAAAAATATATATGTGCATGTCTGTTTTTTATGTGTGTGTATATATATATATATGTGGGTGTTTGTATGTGTATTTATGGTTGTATGTGTGTGTGGGTATATATATATAAGTGTATGTGTATATATATATATATATATATATGTGTATATATATCTCTATTAATGCGTGTATATATGTATATGTATATGCCTTTTTCTTTGTATGTCTGAGTTGGGTGAGGGTGTAGTGGTGTTTCTATGTATATACGCATATATGAATGCGTATGTATTTGTATATATGAGTATATGTAAGTGCGTATGTATGTATGAATATATATCTAATTCTATCTATGAGTATATATGTGTGTATGTATGTTGTGTGTGTATGTATGTATATGTCTATGTGTGTGTATATATATATATGTATGTATGTGTGTGTATGTATCTATGTATGTGTATGTATGTACATATATGTCTATGTATGTGTGTATGTATATGTATGTATATATATATATATATATATATATATATATATATATATATATATATCTTTATTTTTTATATATATGTGTGTGTATGTGTGTGTGTGTATATATATCTTTATATATGTGTATGTGTATGTTCGTGTAGGTGTATGTGTGTGTATGACTATATATGTATGTGTGTATGTGTGTATGTGTATATATATCTATGTGTGTGTACATGTATGTATGTGTATGTATGTGTATGTGTGTATATGTGTATGTATATATATATATATATATATATATATATATATATATATATGTGTGTGTATATATATATATATATATGTATATGTTTCTCTATTTGTATATGTATATGTGTATAGGTATATACCTTTTTCTTTGTATGTCTGAGTTGTGTGAGAGTGTAGTGGTGTTTGTATGTATATACCGATATATAGATGCGTAAGTATTTGTCTGTATGTATGTATGTATGTCTGTATGTATTTGTGTGTATATATAGGTATGTATGTGTATATCTGTATGTATATAAGTATGTAAGTGTATGTATATGTGCGTGTATGTGTGTATATATATGTGTGTCTATATAGTATGTGTGATTATATGTGTATGTATGTGTGTATATATATATATATATATATATATATATATATATATATATGTGTATTTATATGTATGTGTGTATATGTATGTATGTGTGTATATGTATATGTTTATATATGTGTGTGTATGTATGTTCTAAGTGTGGATGTGTGTATATGTATGTATGTGTTTGTATATGTGTATATATATGTATATGTGTATATGTGTGTATGTATATATATATATATATATATATATATATATATATATATATATATATATATATATTTTCTTGATATATTTCTTTTTTCTTTTTTCTTTTTCTTTTCTTTCCTTTTTAATGTTTATTTATTATTTATTATTTTTTATTTTCTTAGTTTATAGATACATCTATATTAAGCAGTCTGCCCAAACCGTTGAATACTGACCTCTCCCCCCCTCCCACCTAATTTCTGTATCTTGATCTAAATGTGTGTGCCAGTGTTTATGTGAGTGAATTAATATCCATGTGCTTAGGATTTTATATCCACATATATATATGTGAGTGGGGGTGTGTGTGTGTGTTTGTATGTCCGTAGTTATGTGTATGTTTATGCATATACGCGCGTGTGTGTGTGATTGTACGGATATGTGTGAGTATGAGAATATGTATATACACTTATTTCATATTTATGTGTCTATACGCATCTTATCTGTGCATTATAAAC
This sequence comes from Eledone cirrhosa, assembly GCA_964016885.1. Lineage (NCBI taxonomy): Eukaryota > Metazoa > Mollusca > Cephalopoda > Octopoda > Eledonidae > Eledone > Eledone cirrhosa. Next base: position 169,929 of record CAXHJY010000257.1, on the reverse strand, counting down.
TTACAGAGACATTAACCTTGAAATTTTGTATTTGCATCCATCCTTTTGGTATGCGTATACAAGTTGTGCATACATTTTTGTAAAATATGTGTAAGGGTAGTTACATGTATATACACACACCGAACTGCATTAAACCTTTTGTATTTTCATTGGTCAATTTTGTTCCCAAACGGACCTGAAATTTTGAATTGTTGTTATTATCAATAAATATATTTCATTATTTCTGAAGACGGCGTATATATGTGTTGGTATGTATATTTAATCTTGATAGTTTGTATAATTTTGTATAATTTTGTACATAGATCTGTTGAATATGCATGCCAATTCTAACACATATATATCCTAGAAACGATCGTTAAATAATGAACTTTTTTTGTTTAATATAAGGAACTGTTTCATTGTTTATTCATTATTTGTTTAATATTTTATATATATATATATATATATATATATATAGATATATACATACACATAAATATATATACACACACACACACATACACATATATATATATATATATATAAAGAAATAAAGAAATAAATAAATACACACAGTCAGACAATTATGCACACATATAAATACACATACACACATCTCTACAAATATATATACACACATACACACACACACACACACACACACACATATATATATATATATATACACATATATATGTACAAATAGATAGACATACATATACATACATACACATATATACATATATATACATATATATCTATATATATACAATCATACACACTTATTTACATGCGCTCATATGTATTTTTATACTCACATACAAACACCCAAACATACATACATACTTACATACACATACATCCACGCTTACAAATACGAATAATTATAGGGGGGGGGGGGATTAAAATTATTAGTGGGAAATAGTAAATATAGGTTTCAAGGAACATAGAATATTAATCTGCATTTAGATCATATGTGTTTACATAGTAGTTTCAGTATTAGGAAATGTAAGAAAGAAGGCAAAATTATGCATTTTAATATAAGTAGACTATTAATTATAGGTTAACTAAATTAAAAATAGTTAATATATTGATTTCTAAGGTGTATACAACTTAGGTTTATAATATTTAAAGCGGAATTTTGAAGTTAAACAGTAGTAGAGTATTAATTATAGCATAACTAAATTAAAAATATTAACATTATGGTATCAATTTTAGGAAATGAATTTAGTAATAGGGAAAACCAAATCAATTATTTCATCGGTAGTAGAATATAAATTATAGGTTAACTAAATTAAAAATTATATATTAATTTCTATAGTATATGTTAATTAGGTTTATAATAATTAAAGCAGAATTTTGTATTTTATCTATAGTAGAATATGTTAACAAAAATTAAGATTTATATATATATATAGATATATATATATATATATATTTAATTGTAAAGAATATATTAATTAGGTATATATTTAAAAGTTTATCTCAGTTTATGATTATATGATATTCTGCAATCCATCTGTATTAGAATTTTAATTTTAAGCTAACTAAATTAAAATTATAGGTTAACTAAATTAAAATTAATTTATAAATAAATTTTTAAATTGTACATTAATTAGGTTTATAATATTAAAAAGTATTTCTCTGTTATTGATTACACGATATTTTGTTATATTTCATCTGTAAAGGAATTTTAATAAAAGGTTAAATAAACTAAAATTAATCTATAAATTAATTTACAAAGTATATATTAATTATGTTAATAATATTTAAAAGTTTTTCACAATTTATGATTACACAATATTTTTTAATCTCATCTGTAGTAGAATTTTAATTAAATTAAAGTTATAGGTTAACTACATTTAAATTAAATTATATATAAATTTCTAAAATATATATTATTAATTAGGTTTATAATATTTAAATGTTTTTCTCAGTTTATGATTACACGATATAATTAATTCCTGTCGCTTATTTAATAGGATATCCTTAGATTTCATTATTTCAAATAGTTCTTGGGAACATAATCTACATTCATTTCTATTATTTTGATAAGGGGTGGCTCTTTTGAGCACACTCCAGGTCATATCATATTCTATATTCTTATTTCTATAACTATTAATTTTTTCTGCTAGAGATGTTGTATTAGCCAGTGCGGCATTTTTAAAACTATGTTTGTGGGTATTAAACCTTACCTTAAAATTGTTAGAAGTAGCTCCTATATATGAGCAAATAGAATCTTTAGTTTGAACTTTACATTTATAAACTATGTTGTTAACAAGACAATTTCCTTTTAATGGGCAGTTTGCTTTGTTTCTACAGTTACAACCTTTCGTTAATTCTGTATTTGAGGAGATATTATGGTTAATTTGATGTATTGGTGGTATACTTATGTTTTTTTTACATTTATATGCATTATAGGCACTTATATTTTGTTTTATGTTTTTGGTTGTTGAGTATGAGAATTTAACTGTTGATCTATTTAAGATTTGATGGTATTTGTGGTTTGGCGGGAAGTTTTTCTCTAGGATATAAAAAAAATTTTTAGCAATATTATCCTTAATTTGTAAATTAAATGGAGCATTATACCAAGTAACTCGTCTATTACGGTTTCTATGTTGTTTATTATTTTTATAGGTTGCATCGTGATGTTTACTAGGAGGATTAATATTAATGACCTCACCACGCACATTTTTAGTTAGATTTATTGATTTAGGTGTTTTATCTTGTTTATTAGGAGTTTTATTATTAACATTTATTAGAGTTGTATGATGAGTAGTTTTTTGAGAGTTACTATACTTTATATTAGAGGAGTTGTTGGTATTTTGGGGTATAGTGTGAGTGGCGTTTAGGTGTGTACTTTTCATTTGGTGTTTGTTGGTAATATTAGGTTGTATGTTTATAGTATTTTTAGTAGAAGGTATATATTCTAATCTATTTTTGTGGCCACTTCTATCTAGAGCTTCGTTATAGAAGGTCGCATTTTTATCAAATACATCTTGGTTAGACGAAAGGTTAGAAATTCTAAGTGATATATTATATGCAAGGTTTTTAAGGATAGATTTAGGGTGATTAGATTGTGAGTGTATGTAGTGTAAGTTTTGGTTGGGTTTATGGTAAGGTTGGAAGATACCCGTAGCTAAGTCTAAAGTTATATCTAGGAAATTAACTACTTTACTTGTGTTTTCAAAAGTAATATGAAGACTATAATAGTCTTTAAGGAAAGTTCTAATAAGCTTTTTGTTTTTTTCTATTTCTGAGAGGCTAAGGTTGTTGGAAAGAAGAAGACAGCCATCACGATATAAACCACCTTTAAGGTGGGGAAAGGAAGCATTTATGTTGAAAAGAAGAAAGAGGCCCACAAGATCAGTAATTTGGGCAGAATCGCTTGAACCCATAGTAATATCAAATAGATTACTATATGTGTTTCTGGTCCAGTATTCATTCTGAAATTCAATAAGTGTTAGTCTAGCATGTGTAATAATATTAATGTCATCCAAAGTTAAGTTAGATCTATTTTTAGCAAATATCAAAGCTTTGTTCAGGAGTATAGGTGATATAGAAGAATAGTAATTATCTATATCAAATTGTAGAAATGAAGCAGAAGATTTACACCTAATATTTTTAAACCAGTTAATTACCTGGGAAGTGTTTTCCCAGAGTGGTAAATTAACATGTTTTCTTATTTGTGGGATGACTCTATCCAAAATTTTTTTGCTAATTATTCCAATATCAGATTTGGAGGGACATATAAGTCTTATAGAAGGATTTGAGTTAAAGTTTGATTTATGATCCTTCAGGTTGAAGTGTGGTCTTTTCAATGCCAAAGGTTCAGTTCTATCTTCAATATTTAGTTTATTTACTATGTTGTGTGTTTTGTTGTTGATGTTGGTGAGTGACGCATTATTAGACTTTTTATAATTTTTCCTGAGTTCTTTATATATGAACTCATTATAATTTTCAATATCCATGTGATACAAGTTTCCAGTTTTGTCCGAGTGGACATGGATTTTTTTAGACTTTTTTAGGTCCAATAGGGTAGAATCAAGGTCCTTTTGAAAGACAGATTTATACTTCTTAAATTTGAGGTGTTTAATTAAATTAAAAAGGTCTTTCTCAAAGTCTTCAAGTAGAGAGTTGTGTGGTGGATTCTTGTAAGTATTGAAATCATACATATATTTCCTATCTGCATATTTAGATTTTTTATCGAAGTGGTAGGCCCTCCATCTAACTCTTCTGATAAATTGGTTAGTTTTCTGTATCATAAGGAGTAAGAAGTCATCCTTAGAAGGTATTGGTATATTCTTTAAAGAGGTTCCCAAGTATTGTTTTTCCATTGTGATATGGATAATGGACAATAGAAAGTATATGGGGTTATATAATGGACAATAGAATGTATATGGGGTTATAAAATCATACATATATATGTATATACATAAATATAAAATTAACACACATATACAGTACAAAAATACGAATATTTCCGTGAAAATAGGAGCAAATTATGTAGATAAATCTACCAAAAGTTTACGGTAGTGTCCAATCCGTATGAAGAACTCAATGTAATCCGGATATCATGGAAAGAAGAGATGCATTCAAAAATCACTTTCGGTGAAAGATAAACGGAATACAGAGTCAAGATAAAATGTTAAAAAAATAATGAATAAAACAATGAAACAGTTCCTTATTAAACAAAAAAAGTTCATTATTTAACGATCGTTTCTAGGACATATATGTGTTAGAATTGGCATGCATATTCAACAGATCTATGTACAAAATTATACAAAATTATACAAACTATCAAATATAATATACATACCAACACATACATATGCCGTCTTCAGAAATAATGAAATATATTTATTGATAATAACAACAATTCAAAATTACAGGTCTGTTTGGGAACAGAGTTCAAATTGACCAATGAAATACACAAAAATATATCAAGGA
>CAXHJY010000257.1:157500-162500 GCA_964016885.1 Eledone cirrhosa | reverse complement strand
ATATATATATATATACATATCCATATATATATATTAATATATATATACATATATATATATATAAATATATACATAGCGATAAATCTTTTTTAAAACATCTATCAACGAACGTGGAAGAAAGTATCAGTTCATTTACTATACACAATAATATCCTCTATGAGGTCACTAAACCTGCTAGAAACAGCAGCTACTCTCCCCCCTATCACACCACTCCCTACTGTCTTAAATTTAGAAAACATATCCTCTATGAGGTCACTTAAACCTGCTAGAAACAGCAGCTAACTCTTCCCCATATCACACCCCTCCCTACTGTCTTAAATTTAGAAAACACATTAGACAACCATGCAGAACAACTCCATCGCAGCTCTGTTGTTCGGCTGGCATCAACTACGCACGTGTTGCGCAAGTACTGTGAAACAATAAATTTCAACACTTCTTTGCACAGAGATAATATCCATAGGCGAAACTACAATTGTCACTGCTGGCGCAGCTCCTGCTTCGGCAGTCCAGGTCTGCAATTCATTCATCCAGTGCCTGGCAGATAAAAAAATGCTGCCATAAAATGGGTGGTGCAACCTAACTTTGGTAACTTACTGACCCCGAGCAACGCCGGGCTTTAATGCTAGTTTCCTCTAAATCTTATTTTGTGTGTGGATACAGTTAAAAGCTTTAACCAACTTGTTACCATATTTCTAATGAAAACAATGCCTGCAATTTTGAAAATAATTATGAATTTGAGGAACATGGTAGAGTGGCTCCTTCATTTGAGGATTTGAGGAGCAAAACTTAACATGAAATTGTGATGGAAGGTTTTTTGACAAATATAAACACTTTCATGTTAAGTTTTGTTCCTCAAATCCCCAAATGAAGGAGTTATTTTGCCATGTTCCTCAAATTCATAATTATTTTCAAAATTACAGGCAAATAGATTTGGCATTAAAAAGGTTTAGCTGTGACATGCTACAGGGAAATATGAAACTGCGGTATAAATGAACTCTTTGTCTGATGTGTGTGTTATAAATATATATGTAGGGCAGCAAATTGGATAGAATGTTTTGCAGTATTCATTGTCTCTCTTCACTCTGGGTTCAAAACCCACCGTAGTCAACTTTGCTTTTCATCCTTTCGAGGTCAATAGGAAAAAGTACCAGTCCACTACTGGGATCAATGTATAGCAAGATTTGTGGATGGACAGTTGTAGGTGGGGAGGACTGCAACATAATTAATCAAAATGCACCTTAACTCTTTCACATAATGATGATTTAGAAAATAGCTGTAAAAAAAAACAACAGGATCTGTCAATTTAATTGTTTATAGGGTCTTGTGAAAATCTGCAGTATTAAAGGCTTGAATTTTTAATGTGATCCAATCATAATGCTGTTTTGTATTTTTCAAGGATTTCAAATTTTTCTCGATTCTTCTCTCCATTCGAACCCATTCATTCAATCACTTCTATGTCCTAATTTCACACTATATCATATTTTCACCATTCTATATCATATCTTTTCTCTAAAAATCATATTTTCCCTATCACCGCATTTTCTCTATCGTATTTTCTTAAACAAAACAAATCTTGTATTTTCGTTTATTGTTAAATTATGCCCAAAATACGGCGATCTTATCTTAAACCTTACATTCTGTCATATTTTCATATTCTGTCGTATTTTCATATCAAAACAAATCACTATTATATATTCCTTTAAATATAATTTGTTAAACTTGCTAAGTTTTACGCAAAACTTCGAGTACCTATTTAAACTTTTAACCTCTGCTCCATCCCATATTCTACCCCCTACCCATTCATCATGCTGGTTCCTGCCCCCCCCCCCCTCCCCTCTCTATACATATAAGATAAAACCCTACCAAAATTAATCAAAATCGCCAACTCGCTATTTCTGGGATGGCTGTTCCCTTCGGTATAAAGTAACGTTCAAATTTTTCTCGATTCTTCTCTCCATTCGAACCCATTCATTCAATCACTTCTATGTCCTAATTTCACACTATATCATATTTTCACCATTCTATATCATATCTTTTCTCTAAAAATCATATTTTCCCTATCACCGCATTTTCTCTATCGTATTTTCTTAAACAAAACAAATCTTGTATTTTCGTTTATTGTTAAATTATGCCCAAAATACGGCGACCTTATCTTAAACCTTACATTCTCGCTAACAACCCATCATCCCTCCCTCCCGCCCCCACGCACCACCATTATTACGTGGACCAATCATAAGTCAGAGGCCCATACTATCGCTTAACTGGTTGCTTTTCGATATGATGGATGGACTACGGAATTCTGAAGAGTTGAAGAGAGAAAAATGTGGACGCTCAGCGACAATGCCAAAGATAAAGCCAAATTCACCTCGTGGACGAGAATGCAAGCACTCCTCCTTGTTTCGGCCCAGGATGGCTAACATAACCCCATCCCCCCCCGCGCCCCACCGCTCCCACCCTCCAAACGCAATCCAAAACTTCAGAGTTGGTACCATGAATGTAGGCACCTTAAAGGGTCGCTCTAACGAGGTTGTAGAAATGCTTGAACGTAAGGAGGTCGATGTTTGTTGTATTCAAGAGACCAGGTGGAGGGGAGGGTCGGCTAGATTCATCGTGGGTAAAGAACGATGCTATAAGCTTTTCTGGGTGGGAAATGACAATGGGTTGGGTGGGGTAGGAATCATGGTAGCAGAAAAGTGGGCAGATAAGATAATAGACGTAAATAGAGTGAACGACAGAATAATTAAAATAAGACTTGTCCTCAATAAAACTACGGTGACAGTAATATCAGCGTACGCACCCCAATCCGGACTGCCCCGCGCTATAAAAGACAGATTCTACGAGACACTGATGCTCGCTACCTCCCAAATAACCGACAGTGACTATATAGTTATTGCAGGCGACCTAAATGGTCACGTTGGACAACATTGTGACGGCTATGACGGAATCCATGGAGGCTATGGGTTCGGTACTAGAAATGAGGAAGGCTCCAGAATCCTGGAATTCTGCGACGCAAATAACTTAACTATCTGTAACACTAACTTCAAAAAACGAGACAATCACTTGATCACCTATAGATCGGGGGAACACACAAGCCAGGTAGATTATATCCTTACCAGAAGACGTGACAGAGTGTCTGTTGTTAACACTAAATCCCACCCCCATGAAGAATTCACATCCCAACATAGACTGATAATTAGCGACCTCATAGTCAGGACGAGACGTACTAGACAGCGGAAGAGGACTATCCTCAGGAGAAAAATATGGAAGCTAAAGGACCCCATAGCCAGAAATAAATTTCAAAGCATATTACTTGACGCTTTCGACAGTAAGGAAGAGCAATTAGAGTCGTATAATATAGAGGAACAGTGGGAATTCCTGAGAGCAAACCTGCTGACGGCGGCAGACGAAGTCTGTGGCTGGAGCAGGCCTGTAGGTAGGAGGAGAGTAACATGGTGGTGGAACAGTAAGGTGGAGGAGTCAATTAAGGCCAAAAAGCAGGCTTGGAAAGTATGGCGGGATGGGGGAAGTAGAGAAGACTATCAAGTGGCCAGGAGGGAAGCTAGGAGACAAGTGTACTTCGCAAGAAGGGAAGCAGAGGAAAGAAAGTTCAAGCATGTTCTACAACGTGAGGACCAAAATCGTGAGGTGTTCAGGATTGCCAGGCAATGTGTCAAGGAAAACCGTGATATTGTCGGGGAGAAGTGTGTACTTAACGATGATGGCATACTTGCCATCACCGACGCTGATAAGAAGGTAGCTTGGAAGTGTCACTACGAAAGGCTTCTAAATGAGGAGAACAAATGGGAGAAAGACAGTCTCCCCCAGATCGATCCAATAGAGGGACCAGCAGTGTTAGTTGAAGGTAGTATAATAAGTAAGGCAATCAAAGATATGAAGACGGGTAAGGCGGCTGGGCCTTCGGAAATAGTTGCTGAGATGCTGAAGGCATCTGGTTCGGTGGGACACACCATGGTCACCCGGATAGTTAACCAAGTCGTACAGAATGGGGTTGTTCCGAAGGAATGGCGTAGCAGCATCATCGTTAACTGCTATAAGGGAAAAGGAGATGCCCTAGATAGGAGTAACTATAGAGGCATTAAATTAATCGACCAGGTCATGAAGGTCACGGAAAAAGTAATAGCGCAACTAATCAGAGAGAGAATTGATCTAGATGAAATGCAGTTCGGGTTTGTGTCAGGCAAAAGTACCACAGACGCTCTTTTCATTGTACGACAACTACAGGAGAAGTACCTAGCTAAAAGTAAACCCCTATACTTAGCTTTCGTCGACTTGGAGAAAGCCTTCGACAGAGTCCCCCGTTCCATTATCTGGTGGTCTCTTAGAAAACTAGGTGTTGACGAATGGCTTGTGAGAGCTATACAAGCCATGTATAAAGAAACAGTCAGTAAGGTTAGAATTAACAACGAATATAGTGAAGAGTTTAGCGTAAAAGTTGGTGTCCATCAGGGCTCTGTTCTTAGCCCCCTACTATTTATTATTGCCCTTCAGGCTATAACAGAGGAGTTCAAGACCGGCTGCCCATGGGAACTCCTATACGCAGATGATCTAACGCTCATAGCTGAATCAATGACCGAACTAGAGAAGAAATTCCAAACGTGGAAGCACGGCCTAGAATCAAAAGGCCTTAAAATTAACCTGGCTAAGACTAAAGTTCTAGTTTGTAGGAAAGAAAATAAGGCGGCGGTCCCATCGGGGAAATGGCCATGCTCAGTGTGTAGGAAAGGCGTAGGTAGAAACTCCATTTTATGTCCCAAATGCAAAGTATGGGTGCATAAAAGATGTAGTGGGATCACAGGTAAGCTAACTAAGAACATAGATTTTACATGTGGCCGGTGCTCTGGTGCAATAAGTAGCAGCAAGTGCCCACAAAATACTAGCTCCTTCAACTGCGCAGAGGGTTCTATAGAAATAGTGGACAGCTTCCGTTATCTGGGTGACAAAATCAGCAGTGGGGGAGGGTGCTCTGAAAGTACAGTAGC
>CAXHJY010000257.1:140000-152500 GCA_964016885.1 Eledone cirrhosa | reverse complement strand
TCCTTCAGTACATCTTATGCTATATACTACATTTCTAGTTTTACAGTTAATATGGGGGCTTAATGTACAGGTTATACATTTCTTATCTATACTGGGGAGTCTTTGAAAAGGGTATGTCTTGCTAATAAGTGATTTTATGGAGGTACCTGGTCTTTCTACTATCTTAATATTGAGTTTATGTTTATCTAGGGCCCTTCTAAATTTGTAAGCTAATTCACCTCTAGGGGTTGTATCGATGAACATTACACTCTGGTATTTATTGCTATCATACCATGAGTTTACTCTATTAGCCTTATTCCTAGTTCTTTTTATTCTATTCCAAAATTTGCTCCTATACAAGGGGCAGGTCCCATTTGTGTCATTATTTACCATTTTTTCCCATTTGGTTCTGGCTCCTCTATACACTCTGATTTTATCTCTCTGATTGTAACCAGAGAACTGCATACAGTGGATGAAGTGTTGTATGTGTCTCTCTAGTTCTTCGGGGTTGCACATGCGGGACACGTTTCTCATCACACGTACCAAATCCGCAATCAGTATGTTGATTTTGGTATGGTCCGAAATAGCTGAGTTTCGGTGGATCAGATATTTGGAACTCATAGGTTTGGCATAATGGGAATGGAGGATTTGATTTTTGTTATTAATGGTATCTAACCAGAGCTCTGTGTCTAGTACAGGTAATCGATGGTTGGGGTGTTTACTTGGGTAGTCTATAGTAACTCTAATGGATGCTTTCCATTGTTTTTCTCTAATTCCTGACTGTTCTCTAGTGGGGGTGTTTTAACTACGATGTTTATATCATCAACGTAGCGGGAGTACATTATCAGGGTTAAGGGGTCTTCTAATTGTTCTTTAAGTTTAAGTTTAAGTTTAAGTCTACTGTCCCACCATACCATGAATAAGTTAGCTATGTCGCCTGCAATGCTAACACCAATGGCTGCTCCTTCCTCTTGGGCATATGTTTTTCCATTAAATTTGAACATATGTTCCTTAAGGGTTAATTTTATGCTGACCCCCTCCGCATGTGCAATCATTTTCTTTAGTTCATTGTGGTTTTCGGGTGTCCGTATGGCTCTGGTCCACCTGTTCCATCTATCTGTGTGGGTTTTCTTGGCCATTGAGGTAATGGTAAGTGGTCTGCCTCTTGCTAGTCTTGTAGGGCACAGGTTGCTAAGGTCATATGTGTCTAGGTAATTATTACTATAGGTAAGTTTAAGTAGGAGTATGGTATCAATCCCACGGAACTCGACATTGCTCTCACTGATCATTTCTACGCATTTCTCCACAGCAAAATCCACGTCAATAGATGGATACAGAGACACAACATCCATACTATCTATTATGCAGTTTGTTAGGTCCCGAGATCGGTTACCCTCGCCGATTCTGCTGAGGAGGTCCTCCGTGCTGTCACATACATCTGGGGACATTTCAATGATGGGGCGTATGATCAGGGAGAGGAAGTAGGACAGTCTGTAGTTACTAGCAATGTTAGCTCCACAGACTGGCCGTGTTGGTGGTCCCGTGACAGAGTCACTGCCCGTTTTCTGGTCTTTTCAAAGCCCATACAACGCCGGCACGTCATTGTTCCAGGCCTGGAAGTTGTTGGCAATCCTTTTGTTGGGCTGCATTATATTCGTCCACATCACCATATGGGCATTGAGGGTTTTTTCTCTATCCTCATGCTCCTGTGGTGTTACTTCTCTTGTGTTAGTGATGTGGGGTTGCATTGCCTGGATGTAGTTTGGCAGGCTGTCAACCGACATTCTGCCAGACTTGTCTGTTGGACAGCATGCTATCTCTCCATTACGCGAGCACTGCATGAGCTTACGCAAGCCATTTGCAGATTTTTCTCCCAGTTGCTGGGTCTCCATTCTATTATGCTTCTTGCTATACTGTTCTATAATATTTTTATTTCTAAGTTCGGATCTAGCTATACTAAATTGTGCTTCTGTTTGTTCATCGACCTGCGACGGCAATTGCGTGCGTTTGTTAAATGGTAAAGTCGTGGCGTGGACTCGTCGCATGTCGAACGACTTATCGGAGGGATTATAAAAAGTAGAGTTCCAGGCTGCTGCTTTATGTGTACTAGTGCTATTGTTAGTTGTGTTGTTTCTATTTCTATTTCCATCAACAGCCTCATGGTTGTTTCTATGTCTCTCATTATTACTCCTGCCTCTTTCCACTGGCTCTACTCTAAAATGGCATAGGACAGAACAAAGGAGAGGCACAAAAACAAAGAAAAGAATCCCCAGTCACTGAAGAGGTCACAGAATGTGTGAAGAAAGAACTTTGACAATATATAAACAACCATCTGGTTGTGAAACCAACCAACCAGAAATTTATAAATTCCTAAATTTATAAATTTATTATAATAAATTCTTATTGGCAACATGCCCCTCCCAAAGTATAACAATATCGGTTTCAACACACGTTTTCAGATAAAGAATCTTGCTAAACAAATTCAGAAACGAAATATATATATATACATATCCATATATATATATATATATATACATATCCATATATATATACATCAATGTAGGCTCAATGAATGGAAGAGCAGGAGAAATCGTAGAAATGCTAGAGCGAAAGGAAGTTGATGTATGCTGTGTGCAAGAGACTAGATGGAGAGGAGAGTCTGCTAGAGTCCTTGTAGGAAAAAGTCAGTGCTACAAATTTTTCTGGGTGGGAAATGACGATGGGATGGGTGGTGTAGGTATACTATTAGCTGACAAGTGGGTAGATAAAGAAATCTCAGTGTACAGCGTGAATGCAAGAATCATTAAACTCAGACTAGTCCTGAATAAAACAATTACCACAATAATATCAGCTTACGCACCCCAATCGGGGCTGCCAGACGAACTTAAGGATAGGTTTTACGAGTCCCTAATACACACTACTGCTCTAACAGACGACAAGGACTTCCTAATCATCGCAGGAGATTTTAACGGACACGTAGGTAAACACTGCGACGGCTTCAATAGAGTACATGGAGGCCACGGAGTTGGCACAAGGAATGAGGAAGGATTCAGACTTCTAGAATTCTGCGACGCCAATGACATGTCGATATGTAACACAAACTTTAAAAAACCCGACAACCACCTGATCACCTATAGATCAGGGGAGCACTCTAGTCAGTTAGATTTTATCCTCATCAGAGGACGTGACAGATGGACGGTCGTAAACACAAAAGCCTTCCCTAGTGAGGAATGTACATCCCAACATAGCTTAGTTGTCAGCGACCTCACGGTCAGAACTAGACAAGCCCTGAAACAGAGGCCAACCTGGAGAAGAAAGATCTGGAAGCTGAAAGTCCCCTCAACCAGTAACAGATTTAAAGATATTTTACTCAACGCCTACAACAGTAAAGAAGAACAGATAGAGACATTTAATGTAGAAGAGAACTGGGAGTTCCTAAAAAATAATTTACTAGAGGCGACGGACGAGGTCTGTGGCTGGAGTAAGACCTCAAGCAGGAGGAGAGTGACTTGGTGGTGGAACAATAAGGTAGATGAAGCAGTCAAGGCCAAGAGACAGGCATGGAAAGAATGGAAGAACGGGGAGAGCAGGGTACATTACATAGAGACCAAGAGGGAAGCTAGGCGACAAGTATACTTAGCTAGGAGGGAAGCAGAGGATAGAAAATTCAAGCATGTTTTACAACGTGAGGACCAGAAACAGGAGGTATTCAAGATTGCGAGGCAGTGTGTCAGAGATAGTTGTGATGTCATTGGAGAGAAGTATATCCGGAATAATAAAGGTGAGCTTGCCCTCACAAGTGCTGAGAAGAAAGATGCATGGAAGAGTCATTATGATAGATTACTAAATGAGGAGAATGCATGGGAAGAAGAGACCCTACCCCAAGTAGACCCTATAGAGGGACCAGCAGTACAAGTCAGCGGCAGCGTAGTAAGGCAATCAGAGATATGAAGATGGGGAAGGCAACCGGTCCATCGGGTATAGCTGCCGAGATGCTGAAGGCATCTGGGCCTGTAGGTCACACTATAACCACACGTATCGTTAACCAGGTAATACTAGAAGGGGCCATACCAAAAGATTGGTGCAGTAGCATCATTGTCAACTGCTACAAAGGCAAAGGCGACGCACTAGATAGAGGAAACTATAGAGGTATAAAGTTGATGGACCAGGTCATGAAAGTAACAGAAAGAGTTATAGCACAGCTGATTAGGGACCGGGTGAATATAGACGAGATGCAATTTGGGTTTGTACCAGGAAGAGGCACCACTGATGCCCTCTTCCTTGTGAGGCAATTACAGGAAAAGTACCTAGCCACTCTACTTGGCATTTGTCGACCTTGAGAAAGCCTTTGACAGAGTTCCACGTGCTGTAATCTGGTGGGCTCTTAGAAAACTAGTAGTAGATGAATGGCTTGTGAAAGCGGTACAAGCCATGTATAGGGGAGCAGTCAGCAAAGTTAGGATTAGCAATGAGTATAGCGAGGAATTTAGCGTACAGGTTGGGGTCCACCAGGGCTCTGTTCTTAGCCCTCTCCTGTTCATCATAGTCCTGCCGGCAATAACGGAGGAATTTAAGACCGGATGCCCATGGGAACTCCTGTATGCTGATGACCTCGCACTCATAGCTGAATCTATGATAGAACTAGAGAATAAATTCCAAACCTGGAATCAGGGACTAGAGAGAAAGGGTCTCAAAGTCAACATGACAAAGACTAAGGTCCTTGTAAGTAGACGAGAAAACAGAACCCAGATCCCCTCAGGGAAATGGCCTTGCTCAGTATGTAGGAAAGGTGTAGGTAGGAACTCCATTCTCTGCCCCAAATGCAAACAATGGGTACACAAGAGATGTAGTGGGATCTCAGGAAGCTTAATTAAGAATGTAGGATTCACATACAGCAGCTGTGCTGAAACAGCAAGCAGCAAACAGCCACAGGAAACAAGTACCACCAATCTCTGGGAGGGCCCTGTAGAAACAGTAGACAGCTTCTGCTACCTAGGTGACCGAATTAGTAACGGAGGTGGGTGTTCAGAAAGTACAATAACTAGGGTAAGAACGGGATGGAAGAAGTTTAGGGAACTACTACCACTGCTAGCTGCAAAAGGCTTCTCCCTCAGAATGAAAGGCAGACTGTATGATGCGTGTATCCGAACAGCGATGTTGCATGGTAGTGAGACCTGGGCGCTGAAGGTGGAAGACTTACGTAGATTAGAGAGAAACGAAGCCTGCATGCTCCGATGGATGTGCAACAGTAATATACGTGAACGACAAAGCATAAATGAATTGAGAGAGAGACTGAGCATAAGAGGAATCAAATGCTGTGTGCAGGAGAGGCGGTTGCGCTGATATGGACATGTGATGCGTATGAAGGATGACAGTTGCATAAAAAGGTGCAGAGCACTAGAAGTTGATGGAAACCGCGGAGTGGGGAGACCCAAGATGACCTGGGATGAGGTGATAAAAGCCGACCTTACCCAATTACACCTCTCAAAGACAATGACACACGACCGTGACTTCTGGCGTCACGCAGTAATACAGAGTACCCGACCTCCCATGGGTACATGCTGAAGCATATAAACAATATGCCCCCACACCCCCCACCGCAAGGTGGTCCTGGAGGTGCCACGGCAAAAAAGCACCCAGCCCACACTATAAAGTGGACGTGTAGGCGCCACGAAAAAGCAACCAGCACTCACTGTAAATGAGGTTGGTGTTAGGAAGGGCATCCAGCTGTAGAAATCAAGCCAGATCAGTTCTTGTATGAGCAAGGCATGGTCAGCCGACCAGACACTGCACACAACAGGACAACCCGTCTAACCCATGCTAGCGTGGAAGAACGGACGTAAAACGGTGATGATGATGATGATGATGATATATACATATCCATATATATATATATAAATATATATATATATACATATCCATATATATACATATATATATAAAAATATATATATATATATATACATATACATACATCATCATTTCATTTTACGTCTGCTTTTTCCCTGCTTGCAAGGGTGGGACGGGAACTGATTCTGGCTTGATTTCTACAGCTGGATGCCCTTCCTAACACCAACCTCATTTACAGTGAGTGCTGGGTGCTTTTTTGCCGTGGCACCTCCACGACCACTTTGCAGTGGAATGATAGGGACCCCAGTCCCTAACATCTCATTTCTACAGCTGAGTAAACTGAAGCAATGTGAAATAAAGTGTCTTGCTCAAGGAAACAACACATCCCCCGGTCTGAGAATTGAACTCACAACCTTTCGATTGCAAGGCCAATGTTCTAAACACTAAGCCATGTGCCTCCATATATATAAACATATCCATATATAAACATATATATACATAAATATATATATATATATACATATAGAAATTATAGTAGTACCATAGCCTTTTAAACAAAAACACTATTAAAATTTCCTACTCTACTACGCCTAACATAGCATACCACATAGCTAGTAGCAATAAAAGAAAAATTAATTCTTACTTCCAACAAACTAAATCACAACAGACGATAAACCTTCAAAATAACATTATATCAACTAACCCTAATAACAATAGAAATAATAGTAATAGCACTAGTGTAAGCAATAACGCTGGGAACGACAACCCCCATAACCATAATCCTACAGCTACCATCCAGACTTCTACACAACATAATAACCGGCAGGCTAACACCGAGAATAATTGTAACTGTAGATCAAATAGAACCTGCCCTTTAGATAAAAAATGCTTAATCAAGGATATCATATACTCATGCACCGTCACAACTAGCAACTCTTCTGAAACCTATATATCTGCTTCAAAACCTATATATCTGTTTCAAAACCAGATACAATTTGCACCTCCACTCTTTCAAAAAACACAGTCTAGCCAACTCCACTTCACTATCTAGCTACATACACTATCTAAAAACTAAAAATAAATCTTATACACTTAAATGGGAAGTGATAGGTAACGCGACATCGCACAAACCACCTAATAAATTTTGTAACCTCTGTCTACTAGAGACCCATACTATTATCTTCTCAAACCATAACCTCCTTAATAAAAAATCAGAAGTGCTCGCGTCTTGCCAGCACCGCTTCCGACACTCCTTCCAAAACTTTAAACCCAATATATAACAATGTCAGACTTGAACCCGTCACCACCTCTAGCAACAAACCTCAAGTGCACACCTTACACCACATCTCCACACTCATTGATCCACTTTAACACAAATAGTGACATCCTCCTAGTACCTTTTACCCTAGAGATATCCCCATGTACATCTACTTTTGGTATATTTGCCTTCAATTACTTAGACTACATTACACCACAATATAATTAATGTAAACTTTAAACACAGAATTGGTTGTGCTAATGTTGTTCTGTGTATGGAGTGCCATCATTGGATAAATGGAAGATTAATTAATTTATTAACATAAAAGAGGTATATAACCTATATGCTGAGTACAATGAATTATGTACAAGTGATATATGAGTTATACATACATGTATGACTTGATGGTCGGATTAGTGACATTGTAAGTGAGAATTGATCTCTGGTCTACCCTAGTGATATTTAACTTTGCCATGCAATTAGACATGCACTGACCCAGAGCTTACCAGGAGTTATATATAGAAGTGATTCTAATAAAACCCTGCCAGGTTCTGCGGGTAGACTACACTTACAAAGATCATTGATTTGGGGATCTGACTCTTCATGTAGAATATTCAGTTGTGGCACTCTATGATAGAAGGTAATCATCCTAATATGAACACCTTTAGTACTTCTTGATAGACTACACTGTAATTTATAGATAAGATACTTAAATTTAGAAACTGTTTATAACCTTATATGATAGGGACTCATTTGAGACACCATTTAATGTACATTAGGATAATAAATTTAGTTATAGAAATCAGCTAGTTACTCCCCTTAATCACACACACACTTCCGGAAAATAATACGATGTCAATTCTCGCAACAAAAACAACCTGCTCTATAAAATTTGGATTAAAGAACAACAAGCTGTAATAGTCTAACATAATTCATCAAGCATCCAATATTGAATCATCGTAGATTATGTGAAGGACATATAATCTATATATTACATTTCCTGGATTGTGAAAATGGTGTATACGAAAACCATAACATTGTTTTGCTTCTCATTTTTAATATTTTTAATATTTCTCTACACACAAGCTTCTATATCATACATATAAAAAATACTTTACCAATACAACCCCCATAATACTCTTGATTGCCCGCTTAAAGTGCTTGTATTACATATAACACCCTGCCGCACTATAATCTTATATAAACAAGACACACGTGCATGCCCCATGTGTAACTATTGCATACACTAACTACTTCAAATTATCCTCTTGCTTTATCTTCGTAAACTGCCGATGTTGTATTTTAACTTTAATTTTGTTCTTTGATATGACTTTAATCTTTGAATGTAAATTGCCATGCTAAATATTATAATGGATGTCAACCCACTGTGCATCAATATATACATATGTTTCTCTATGTCTCTTGTGTTGGAAAGGAGGTCATGTATGTAAACAATCATTGAAAAATTGCTCCGAAGACTTCAAACCTCGGTTAGGAAGAAACAATTGTAAGCGAATAAATGGTTTAAACAGAACTTTGATTCATGTAATTTCTATATAACTGCTCTGTAGAACAACTAATGTTATTACATTGAGCTATTTATCTTACTGGTAATAAGGTAGTAATAAATTACTGTCTTTCACTGTTTAGGGTTTATAATATATATAACTATAAAAGGTTTTACTATATACATAACCATAAATAGTATCCTTAATACTATATATATACATATATATATATATATATATATATATACACACATATATATATATATAAACATATCCATATATATATATGTGGAGGCACATGGCTTAGTAGTTAGAGCATTAGCCTTGCAATCAAAAGGTTGTGAGTTCAATTCTAAGACCGGGTGATGTGTTGTTTCCTTGAGCAAGACACTTTATTTCACATTGCTCCAGTTTACTCAGCTGTAGAAATGGATTGGTGTCCAGATCATTCCACTGCAAAGTGGTCGTGGAGGTGCCACGGCAAAAAAGCACCCAGCACTCATTGTAAATGAGGTTGGTGTTAGGAAGAGCATCCAGCTGTAGAAATCAAGCCAGTATCAGTTCCCATCCCACCCTTGCAAGCAGAGAAAAGCGGACGTAAAATGAAATGATGAATGATGATGATGATGATACATATATATAAACATATCCATATATATACATATATATATATAAATATATATATATACATATATATAAACATATCCATATATATACATATATATATATATAATATATACATGGAAGCAAGGCCTAGAATAAAAAGGCCTTAAAATTAACCTGGCTAAGACTAAAGTTCTAGTTTGTAGGAAAGAAAATAAGGCGCCGGTCCCTTCCGGGAAATGGCCATGCTCAGTGTGTAGGAAAGGCGTAGGTAGAAACTCGATTTTATGTTCCAAATGCAAAGTATGGGTGCATAAAAGATGTAGTGGGATCACAGGTAAGCTAACTAAGAACAGATTTTACATGTGGCCAGTGCTCTGGTGCAATAAGTAGCAGCAAGTGCCCACGAAATACTAGCTCTTTCAATTGCGCAGAGGGTTCTATAGAAATAGTGGACAGCTTCCGTTACCTGGGTGATAAAATCAGCAGTGGGGGAGGGTGCTCTAGAAGTACAGTAGCTAGAGTCAGAACTGGATGGAAAAAGTTCAGAGAGCTTATATCACTATTAGCCGCTAAAGGGTTCTTCCTAAAAATGAAAGGCAGGCTGTAGAAAACCCGCCAGACAATCCTATGCGAGCAAGACAATCACTCTTGCCTCAAGTGGGAAAACTCCCATCCAAACCCATGCAAGCGTGGAACACGGACGTTAAACGTTGATGATGATGATGCCTACTGACTGTAGTACGTTTTACTTTGTATGTAGGTAAGGCGGGTCTTCTCTATTACTGAGTACCGCCAAAG
Source organism: Eledone cirrhosa (assembly GCA_964016885.1). NCBI lineage: Eukaryota > Metazoa > Mollusca > Cephalopoda > Octopoda > Eledonidae > Eledone > Eledone cirrhosa. The sequence continues at coordinate 142,501 of CAXHJY010000257.1, read as the reverse complement.
GTCTCGGTCCAGTGACATTGTCTTGGAGAGGTGTAAGTGTGTGAGGTCGGAATTTATCAGCTCGTCCCAGGTTTTTCTGGGTCTGCCTATTCCGTGGCTACCGTCTATCTTTATTGCCCTGCACTTTGTTATACAGCTATCGTCTTTCATGCGCATCACGTGACCATACCAACGTAGCCTTCTCTCGAGTAAACAACATCTGATCCCTCTTATTTCTAATTTTTTCCTTCTATAACAAAATACACCCCCGTCCCACCACCCCCACCCCATCCACACCGCCCCTTTCAATGTAAAGTTATGTTGGTGCCACAACATCCAGGCCGAAACAAATGAGATCGTGTAGGCGTCACGACAAAAAAACACACAGTCCACGCTGTAATGTGGCCGTGTAGGCAACACGGTAAAAACCTCCCAGTCCCACACTGTAAATGTGGTTGGTGTTAGGAAGGGCATCCAGCTGTAGAAAACCCGCCAGACAGTCCTCTGTGAGCAAGACAACCACTCTTGCCTCAAGTGGGAAAACTCCCGTCCAAACCCATGCAAGCGTGAAACATAGACGTTAAACGATGATGATGATGATGATATATACATATATATATATATATATATATACATATATATATACATATATATATATATACATATATATATATATATACATATATATATATATACATATATATATATATATACATATATATATACATATATATATATATACATATATATATATATATACATATATATATACATATATATATATATATACATATATATATATACATATATATATATATATATATATACATATATATATATATACATATATATATATATACATATATATATACATACATATATATACATATATATATATACATATATATATATATACATATATATATATACATATATATATATATATACATATATATATACATATATATATATATACATATATATATATATATACATATATATATACATATATATATATATACATATATATATATATACATATATATATATATATATATATACATATATATATATATATACATATATATATACATACATATATATACATATATATATATATACATACATATATTTATACACATATACATATATATACATATATATATATATATATATACATACATATATTTATACATATATATATAAATATATATACATACATATATATATATATATATATATACATACATATATTTATACATAAAGGTCAACAGTTGACATGATAGTGATTTTGACGATTTTGACTTTGATTTTGATTTTGTATCAGTACTGTCGGTAATATATGTATATATATATATATATGTGTTTGTGAGTGGTGTGCGTGATTGTATGCATGAATGAGTGTTGGTATGGGTGGTTGTGGTTTGTATGCATGAGTATTAGTGTGTGAGTCGTGTCAATAAGTTTTTTTTTTTTTTTTTTTTTAAATGACCATGCTGTAAAATGGAGGGGTAGAGAGGGCCCTTGAGTCTAGTAAGACATCCTCTCTAGTGCTGGTGGCACAAATAAAAGCACCCAGTCCATGCTGTAAAGTGGCGCTGGTGTTAGGAAGGGCATCCAACCAGTGTATCAATGCCAAAAAGCTTATCAGCACAGCAACAAAACAGCATAGAAAAATATGAAGACGTCGCATCTCAGAGTTGCAACACTTAATGTTGGCACTCTCAGAGGTAGATCTGCTGAAATAGCGGAGATGCTGGAGAGAAGGCAGGTGGATGTGTGCTGCGTGCAAGAGGTGAGATGGAGAGGTGCCTCTGCGAGACTAGTCGTAGGCAAGCGTCTTAGCTATAAGCTATTCTGGGTAGGTAAGGATGATGGGTTAGGGGGAGTAGGCATTTTCCTGGCTGAGAAATGGATCAATAAGACAATAGAGGTAGTTCGAGTTAGTAATCGAATAATTAAGCTTAGATTAGTTGTAGGTAGGAGACTACTGACAATCATCTCGGTCTATGCTCCCCAAGCAGGCCTAGGCAAAGATGAGAAAGACTGCTTTTATGAGCAACTTTTGCAAACAACCACAATGACAGAGGACGGAGACATCGTTATGCTAGCAGGAGACTTCAATGGTCATGTTGGACAGCTCCAGGATGGTTACACTGGGGTACATGGTGGGCACGGTTACGGTTCAAGAAATGAAGGAGTGAGACTTCTTGAATTTTGTGATGCAAGTACATTGACTATTTGCAACACAAACTTCCAGAAACCTGCCAATCACCTAATAACCTACAAATCTGGTGAGCACATAAGCCAGATTGACTTCCTGCTAGTTAGGCAGCGGGACAGGCAGATAGTGTCTAATACCAAGGCATACCCTGGGGAAGAATGTACCCCACAGCATAGGTTAGTTGTTAGTGATATCTCAGTAAGCAAGAGATGGAATGAGACATATAGGAAGGTGTGGAGAAGAAAGGTCTGGAAGCTAAAAGACCTTTCACTAAAATTCAAATTTAGGAAAGCCCTTC
>CAXHJY010000257.1:117500-120000 GCA_964016885.1 Eledone cirrhosa | reverse complement strand
CTTCCTTAGGGACCACCAGATGACAGATCGGGGTACCCTATCAAAGGCCTTCTCTAGGTCAACAAAGGCTAAGTATAGTGGCTTATTCTTCTCTAAGAACCTCTCTTGCATTTGTCTCACCAAGAAGAGGGCATCTGTTGTACTCTTCCCAGGCACAAAACCAAACTGCATCTCATCTAGTTTGACCCTTTCTCTAATTAGTTGTGCTAAAATCCTTTCTGCCACTTTCATAACCTGATCTATCAGTTTTATACTCCTATAATTGCTCCTCTCCAAAGCATCCCCTTTACCTTTGTAGCAATTTATGAGAATACTGCTGCACTAGTCTTTGGGTATGACACCACCATATATAGCCTGATTGATGATGCGTGCAACCAGTTTAGTGCCTACGTCCCCTGATGCCTTCAGCATCTCAGCAACTATTCCCGATGGTCCGGCCGCCTTACCATTTTTCATTTCCATAATCCCCCCTTGGACCCTATATTCGTCAATCTCAATAGCTGGTCCCTCTGTCGGATCTACCAAGGGTAATTTCTCTCTCTCCCATTCGTTCTCCACATTCATCAGTCTCTCATAATGACATTTCCAGGCCTCCTTTTTCTGATCATTCGTGACACTAAGTACACCGGCATCATCCCGGACACATTTATCTCCAACAACATCCTGATTTGCATTGACACACTGCCTTGCAATGTGGAACACCGCACACCTCTGATCTTCCCGTCGCAGAACATTGGCAAACCTCCTACTCTCTGCCTCCCTGCGTGCTAAGTACACCTGACGTCTAGCTTCTCTCTTAGTGGCTGTATATTCTTCCCTACTCCCACCCTTTTTCCAAGCCTTCCATGCTAGTCTTTTGTCTCTAATAGCCTTATCTACTGTGCTGTTCCACCACCAGGTCACTCTCTGTCTGGTTGGAGCTCTGCTCCAGCCACAGGTTTCATCAGTAGTCTGCAGTAAGTTGTCACGTAAGAAATTCCAGTTATTATCTATGTCATACGTCTCTAAATCGTCTTCTTTTTCGTCATATACATCTTGAAGGGCTTTCCTAAATTTGAATTTTAGTGAAAGGTCTTTTAGCTTCCAGACCTTTCTTCTCCACACCTTCCTATATGTCTCATTCCATCTCTTGCTTACTGAGATATCACTAACAACTAACCTATGCTGTGGGGTACATTCTTCCCCAGGGTATGCCTTGGTATTAGACACTATCTGCCTGTCCCGCTGCCTAACTAGCAAGAAGTCAATCTGGCTTATGTGCTCACCAGATTTGTAGGTTATTAGGTGATTGGCAGGTTTCTGGAAGTTTGCGTTGCAAATAGTCAATGTACTCGCATCACAAAATTCAAGAAGTCTCACTCCTTCTTCATTTCTTGAACCGTAACCGCGCCCACCATGTACCCCAGTGTAACCATCCTGGAGCTGTCCAACATGACCATTGAAGTCTCCTGCTAGCATAACGATGTCTCCGTCCTCTGTCATTGTGGTTGTTTGCAAAAGTTGCTCATAAAAGCAGTCTTTCTCATCTTTGCCTAGGCCTGCTTGGAGAGCATAGACCGAGATGATTGTCAGTAGTCTCCTACCTACAACTAATCTAGGCTTAATTATTCAATTACTAACTCGAACTACCTCTATTGTCTTATTGATCCATTTCTCAGCCAGGAAAATGCCTACTCCCCCTAGCCCATCATCCTTACCTACCCAGAATAGCTTATAGCTCAGATGCTTGCCTACGACTAGTCTCGCAGAGGCACCTCTCCATCTCACCTCTTGCACGCAGCACACATCCACCTGCCTTCTCTCCTGCATCTCCGCTATTTCAGCAGATCTACCTCTGAGAGTGCCAACATTAAGTGTTGCAACTCTGAGATGCGACGTCTTCATATTTTGTTGTTGTTCCCATTTGTTGCTGTGCTGATAAGCGTTTTGGCATTGATACACTGGTTGGATGCCCTTCCTAACACCAGCGCCACTTTACAGCATGGACTGGGTGCTTTTATTTGTACCACCAGCACTAGAGAGGATGTCTTACAAGACTCAAGGGCCCTCTCTACCCCTCCATTTTACAGAATGGTCATTAAAAAATAAAAAACATTGACACAACCACTCACACACCAATACTCATGCATACAAACCACAACCACACACACGCCACACATACCAACACTCATTCATGCATACAATCACACACACCACTCACAAACACACATATATATACATATATTACCGACAGTACTGATACAAAATCAAAATCAAAATCATCAAAATCAAAATCAATATCATGTCAACTGTTGACCTTACCCAGTCCAGTTCAGCTTGTATATAATAATAATAATAATAATAGTTTGCTTTACGCTGGTAATGGCGGTGGTGGTGGTGAATGGTGGTGGATGGTGTCAGTGTGGTGGTGGTGGATGGTATCAGCGTGGTGGTGGTGGATGGTCAGTGATGGTGGTGGCAGTTGTTGGTGCTGTAGTTGTTATTGTAGTTGTTGTCGTTG
>CAXHJY010000257.1:102500-112500 GCA_964016885.1 Eledone cirrhosa | reverse complement strand
AATCTAATTTACTGCATTAAATGCCCGAATTGTGAAGAACTATATGTCGGTCAAACTGGAAATGCACTATCGGAACGTGCACGGGTACACCGTCAACAAATCAGAGACCCAAATGTCCGTCAGATACCCCTAAGCGGCCACCTGGCAACATGTGGTCAGGGAATATTTATAATATTCCCATTCTACAAATTACACAGCCCAAATGAAATCAAGAGAAAAATCAAAGAAAAGAATTTTATTGATAAATTCAAACCCAAGCTAAATGAACAATAATAACGCCTAGGGGTATTACTTCTACTACCACTATGACCATGACCACTAACAACAACAACAACAACAACAATAATAATAATAATAAAAGTGATGTTGATGGTGATGATTAATAGAAAATGCTATTTTCATCATTTCAAAAAAGCAAAACAATTGATACGTTGGATATGACTATTGGTCGTTAGCATGCTCAACCAGCCGTGACGCTTAAACCAATCAGCTGTAGTAATTCAGTGAAACTACACACTGATTGGTCGAAATACAGTTTACAGGGCTTTGCATTCTGGAGCCACTTTTCTCTGTATAAAATGTATAAAAGGTAGGAAATTTACCCATCTCATTACAGTTGAAAATTGCAAACTCGACTGTCACCACATATCATGAACCTGAAGATTGCGAAAGCATGAAAGTACTTGTTCAATTAACACTTAGAATTTAATATTCTATCATACTATTTCATTATAATACCATTATATATATTTTAAAGGATTGTAAATAAAACGAGTAAATCAGACAAAGTTGGAATTCCTCTTATTAATATAATCTTCTATACACAATCATACACACCCGTGTATATTTACCTATCTATATCTATATATATATTCCTATTGTGTATATGCCAACATGTCTGGAAAGCAACAAATGAAACCAACAGAATCAGAAAGAATTCTAAAGGAGATATCATCGAAATTATCAACACTTATCACGATGATGGACACACAATCCTCTATTTTAAAGGAAATAGAAAAACAATCTACAGACGGAAAACTTATAACTGAACATATAAACTCTGAAATTAAGAATTTAGCTGAAATTATACCAACAGTTATCAAAGATACAAGAGAAAGCCTACCACAACCCCCTTGGATGTCAGAAATAAACGAAAGAAATTTGGAAAACAAAACACATCGAATAAGAAAAGAAATGTGGAAGACATGGAAAAAATTCCTTAACATAAGAAAACAAAATTTCTGGAAAGCATACAGATGCGAAAAATATGTCGAAACACATTCGAAATGGCTCTCTCTAACGGCACCCATACTCCCTCGTAAATACCTAATTACAGAAATTGCAGGAGAACCAGAAGAAGAAACAAAACTCCGATGGGAACTTACATTGACAAAATTCAGGACCGACATCTCCATTTCTGAATGTAAACAATCCCGCTACAAAGCCAAATATGAAGCTATTGATGACCAAATTGAAGTTGAAATTTCAAAGCTAACTGCTGGTATTATAGCTGAAAAACTACGAGAACTATGGATCGGAGATATCTCAAAAGAAGAAAACAAATCAAGAAAGGTATGGCAGCAGAAACAATTATTTCTCGATGAATATGCTACAAATTACGGTAAAGACTCTGGAACCCTGAGAAAAAGCATTAAAAGTGGACAATCTCATCAACACAACATACGCCAGAACACGTGCCAACACAAACACTCACCTTACCTTGAATCAAAGAAGAACTACGGTAATAACTCTTCGCTTTTTCTACAAAAACACCCTATCGCACACAACATGAACAAAAAGCACAAACACGATAGGTATTCCTTTGACCAGACCATGAGAAGTAGTAAAACCAGGAGATCATTCTCAAGATCTCAACAGAGACTACCAACAAGGAATGTGGAAACAAAACGTAGAATAACCAGATCACTCTCAAGATCTCAACAGAGATTGCCCACAAGAAACTGGACGAAAAACGATCTAAACCTGAAAGCAAACCTAGGTCATTTTCCCAGATTGTTAAAAATAATGCTAACAGGAAGAAAAATAATATACAGAATACCAAAAATAGGACAAAATACATAACGAAACCAAATATAATATCACGACCAAAAGTTCATCAAGCGAACACCAACAGGAATATAAATCCTGAACAGAGAAAAATTCATTTTTTAACGTCAGGACAACAAAAACCGGAAAAAGAAAAACTCCAGGAGGAAACATACCCAAAACAGCTGTACACGTAGATCCTAAAATAATTAATTTATCTAAAAGAGATCTTGACAATGATGAAATGCAAATTCTGTCAAAAGGACTGAAATTCACACCGACTCCAACAGTCAACCACCAAGAACTGAAGGAGGATACCCAAGAATTCTGTCGAAAATTACGTCTTGTAGAATTCTTCGCTGATAAAAATAATGAGAGTGATGAATCACTAGTAAAGAATAAATCAAATTTCACTCCGCCAAAAGGAAGAAATATCTATCTCGACCAATACATTGACATCCTGTCTAAATTTCCTCTTAGACATAATACTAATGTTAGGCCAAACATTAACAAATCAGAAATGTCTGCACTTAAACGTATACAAAATGATAAAACAATAATAATTAAACAAGCAGATAAAGGGGGTGCAGTTGTTATAATGGATACTGAATACTACAAGGATTTGGTTGAGGAACAACTGAAAGACACAACATTCTATCATGAAATACCGTCAAATATAGACCACAACATCATGAAGAAGATCAACAACCTGGCTTCAAAATACCACAACTCATTTACTGATAAGGAAAGAGACTACATCACCAATTTTGAGCCGAAACCCAGCAACCTGTATGGCCTACCGAAAGTTCACAAGTCAAAAGAAATACAACTGGCAGTAAGAGAACAAAACAGTGAGTACATTAAATTATTACACCCAAAAGACTTAAAACTTAGACCTATTATAGCTGGTCCAACATGCCCCACTCACCGTCTAAGCAATTTTGTTGACATTATTTTGAAACCACTATGTATTCACATACCCAGTTTCATCCGGGATGATATCGACTTCCTGTCCCATCTTCCCAAAACCACGGAAACGAATTCACTTCTACTCAGTTTTGATGTGGTAAGCCTTTACACCAACATTACACATGATTTAGGAATAAAGGCGGTTAAATACTGGGTGGAAAAACATAGAGAAGTGATTCCCATTAGATTCACAGCGCCATTTATATTAGACGCAGTTAAACTTATTCTGGAAAACAACACTTTCTTCTTCAATGGAAAGAATTACATCCAAATTAGAGGCACAGCGATGGGAACGAAGTTTGCTCCCGTTTACGCGAACTCTGTAATGGGATACTTAGAACAACAACTCTACCAAGAAATAGAGGAAAAATATAGTACTGACTTTAGAAAGTACATTGAAAAATCTTGGAAGAGATACCTTGACGACTGTTTCATCATCTGGACAGAATCTTTAGATACTCTGGATGAGTTCAATATCCTCCTGAATAACCTACACCCATCTCTCCAATTCACAAAAGAGATGAGTAGGACCAAATTACCATTCCTAGATATAATGATAATCAAAAACGACACCACCATTACCACGGATATATATTATAAACACACAGACACCCATCAATATCTGAATTTTAAGTCGTGCCATCCACCTCATACAAAACGCAACATCCCATACTGCCTAGCCAGAAGAATTTGTACCATTGTAGAAGATACGAATACCAGGTACAAACGCCTAACAGAACTAAGAGAATTTTTGCTCAAACAAAAATACCCATCTCTACTTATAGAAAATGGCATACAGCGGGCTATAAAAATACCTATACAACAACTTAGAACAACCCAAAGAAGAAGAAACCAAGAACTGGTCATACCATTTATAATGACACACAACCCATGTCACCAGAATATCTTCAACACTGCCAAAGCAAACCTACCGATCATTGCTCAAAGTAATGAATTAAAAGGCTTAATCACAGATCGATCTTTGACTCTTAGTAAAAGACAGCCAAAAAATTTGAAGCAATTGCTAACAAAAGCAAAGTTTGACCTTAACAACAAAGACCAATCATTCACTGTATCTAAATGCAATGATAATCGATGCGGCACATGTCAATCCATACACGCCGGTCAATATATGAAAATAAAAACTGGAAAAATATTCACAAATGCAAATATGAACTGCAAAAGCAGAAATCTAATTTACTGCATTAAATGCCCGAATTGTGAAGAACTATATGTCGGTCAAACTGGAAATGCACTATCGGAACGTGCACGGGTACACCGTCAACAAATCAGAGACCCAAATGTCCGTCAGATACCCCTAAGCGGCCACCTGGCAACATGTGGTCAGGGAATATTTATAATATTCCCATTCTACAAATTACACAGCCCAAATGAAATCAAGAGAAAAATCAAAGAAAAGAATTTTATTGATAAATTCAAACCCAAGCTAAATGAACAATAATAACGCCTAGGGGTATTACTTCTACTACCACTATGACCACGACCACTAACAACAACAACAACAACAACAACAATAATAATAATAATAAAAGTGATGTTGATGGTGATGATTAATAGAAAATGCTATTTTCATCATTTCAAAAAAGCAAAACAATTGATACGTTGGATATGACTATTGGTCGTTAGCATGCTCAACCAGCCGTGACGCTTAAACCAATCAGCTGTAGTAATTCAGTGAAACTACACACTGATTGGTCGAAATACAGTTTACAGGGCTTTGCATTCTGGAGCCACTTTTCTCTGTATAAAATGTATAAAAGGTAGGAAATTTACCCATCTCATTACAGTTGAAAATTGCAAACTCGACTGTCACCACATATCATGAACCTGAAGATTGCGAAAGCATGAAAGTACTTGTTCAATTAACACTTAGAATTTAATATTCTATCATACTATTTCATTATAATACCATTATATATATTTTAAAGGATTGTAAATAAAACGAGTAAATCAGACAAAGTTGGAATTCCTCTTATTAATATAATCTTCTATACACAATCATACACACCCGTGTATATTTACCTATCTATATCTATATACATATATATATATACACATATATATATATACACATATATATACATATATATATATACACATATATATATATACACATATATATACATATATATATATATATACATATATATACATATATATATATATATACATATATATATATACACATATATATACATACACATATATATACATATACACATATATATACACATATATATACACATATATATACATATATATATACATATATATATACACATATATATACATATATATATATACACATATATATATATACACATATATATACATATATATATATATACACACATATATATACATATATATATATATATATACATATATATATATACATATATATATATATACATGTCACACAATTGTACTGTTGACACATTCAAACTCAGTCTGTGACACACTGATAATACATATGAAGCAACTCCAGACGGTAATATGTGTCACATATCGGCCGCCCGATGCCCCCAGTCATGAGGGTAAATTTGAGGATAGCCTAAGTAGGATAGAAGAGGTCCTTGACAAACTGGACCAGGGTCTCAACATCCTACTGCTGGAAGACTTCAACCTACCAAAGGTCAAATGGCCTGAGGGCCACCTCCTCCCTGGAATGACGTCAATAGAACAGAGACAGACGGAATCCCTGCTGGCCCTCACACACAGGCTGTTCATGGAGCAAGCAATACTCCTCCCAACAAGAGGCGAAAATGTCCTGGACCTCTGTTTTACAAACAACGAAGTGCTCATCCACAATGTAAAGGTGACACCAACAATTCTCTCGGATCATAACTTAGTAGAGCTAATGATATGTGGTCCAAGAGAACCAACAGAGACAAAACCACCAAGAAGCTCCGGGACGCTATCCAACCTTAACTTCTACAAGGCTAACTGGAAAAAGATTAAGAGTGAAATCCGGAAGCAAACATGGAGTGAAAACATCGCCACACAAGACACTAACACACAATTTCAAAACTTCATGACAACGATACACACCATAGGCAAAAAGTGTGTCCCGGAGAAAGAGGCAAACAGACACAAAAATCTTATTCCCAGAGATAGGAAAATCCTTATGAGACGTAGAACTAAACTCTCAAACCAGTTGAATAGTCAACAAAACCAAAACAAGAAGGAATCCTATTTGAAACGTGCACTACTTGACACCGAGATTGCACTCAAACTTTCACATGAGAATGAGAAGGCAAAGAAAGAGAACAGGGCCATAGAAAACATTAAAACAAACCCTAAGGCCTTATTTAAATTTGCAAAAGAAACTGCCTCAGTACACTGCAAGATTGGACCACTCTTCCACACGGACGGTTCATTAACCGAAAATCCCCAAGAGATATGTGAAATACTGAACGAACAGTACAAAAGTGTCTTCACATGTCCACTGAGGCACATGCAAATAACGAAGCCAGAGGAGTTCTTTGATGCCACAACACTACATCAAGAAATGGCAACCATCAACCACATAGACATAACGGAGGAGGATGTGGTGTACGCCATTGATGAAATTAGAACAGACTCGGCTGCTGGACCTGATGGATTCCCAGCAGTTCTCCTAAAAATATGTAAGCGGGCCTTAGCAACTCCACTGAAGATGCTCTTCAGAAGCTCTTTGGCTAGCGGTGTACTACCCAGGGAGCTGAAAGAAGGCACAATATGCCCTATCCATAAAGGAGGTAGTAGAGCGGAGGCCAAGAACTATAGGCCAGTCTCCCTGACGTCGCATATCAGTAAGGTCATGGAGCGAGTCGTCAGAAAGAAACTAATCACTTTCCTCGAAGAAAATGACCGCCTGACTAGCACGCAACATGGCTTCCGCCCAGGAAGAAGCTGCCTTACACAGCTGCTACATCACTACGACTGGGTACTGAGACAACTACTAGACAGCTCACATGTAGACGTGATATATCTTGACTTTGCGAAGGCCTTTGATAAGGTCGACCACGGAATGATATGTCACAAGCTACACGGACTCGGCATAACTGGAAAAGTAGGTGAGTGGCTGCATGGCTTCCTAAGGGACAGAAGCCAGGCAGTCGCAGCAAATGGGGCCCTCTCGAGGGAAACACCGATAACAAGTGGGGTGCCCCAGGGGACAGTCCTGGGACCACTACTGTTTTTGGTGGCTCTCTCGGACATGCCCTCTGTGGTGCATGCAACAACATCCCTCACTAGCTATGCTGATGACACTAAGGTAGCACAGGCAATCAAATACCCGGCTGACGCTGCCTTCTTACAGCAGGATCTGGATGCCATATACAGATGGGCGGAAGAAAACAACATGCAGTTTAATGCTGGCAAATTCCAAGCCCTACAATACAAACCTGCAAACACAAACACAAATATAACGGAACACAGCTACACAGGACCAGGAGGGACCGATATCCCTGTGTCAAAATCGATACGAGACCTGGGCATAGACATGAGCGATGATGCATCTTTTTCTTCACACATCATGAAGGTGGCGACAACATGTAGACGATTCGCTGGCTGGATCTTGAGGACTTTCCTTACAAGAGATTGAGACACCATGTTGACACTGTGGAGGACTTTTGTCCTAAGCCGCCTGGACTACTGCTCCCAGCTGTGGTCACCCCATAGTGTCAAACTAACCACGGAGCTTGAGGCAATCCAGCGAAGCTACACCAAGAGAATTGCCAAGATGAGGGAGACAAGCTTCTGGGAGAGGCTAAAGGAACTGAACCTCTACTCCTTGCAGCGAAGACGGGAGAGATACGCAGTGATCTACATGTGGAAAATCCTGGAGGGACTAGCACCAAACTTTGGCATTGGGAGCTGGACCAACCGTCGAACAGGACGTCACTGTGTGGTGCCAAAGGTCCCGTCTTCCACATCTAGAATAAGGAGCAGGTATTGCAATAGCCTGGGATTCAAGGGCCCTCAACTCTTCAACAGGCTGCCGAGGCATCTGCGAGACTTGCATGACGTGGAGGTGGATGTCTTTAAGAAACATCTCGACACCTTGTTATCCAGGATCCCGGATGAGCCCACAGCAAGACACGAGGGAAACCTAAGGGCAGCAGCAACAAACTCCCTCCTACACCAGTGGCCAACCTATACAGGCTGGAGATAAAATGTGTAGCAACAAGGGCGGTGCCCAGCATGGCCTCAGCCGGATGGCTGAAACAGGTAAAAGAGTAAAATAGTATATATAATATAATACATATTATATATATATATATATATATATAATATATATATATATATATATATATAATATATATTATATATCATCATCATCATCAACGTTTAACGTCCGTGTTCCACGCTTGCATGGGTTTGGACGGGGGTAGTCCCACTTGAGGCAAGAGTGATTGTCTTGCTCGCATAGGACTGTCTGGCAGGTTTTCTACAGTTGGATGCCCTTCTTAACACCAACCACATTTACAGTGTGGGTCTGGGAGGTTTTTACCGTGTTGCCTACACGGCCACATTACAGCGTAGACTGTGTGTTTTTTTTGTCGTGACACCTACACGATCTCATTTGTTTCGGCCTGGATGGCGCGGCACCAACATAACTTTACATAGAACGGGGTGGTGTGGATGAGGTGGGGGTGGTGGTGGTGGGACGGGGTGTATTTTGTTAGAGATGACTACTGGCTGGAGTAGGTTTTACTATATATTTAGGTAAGGCGGGTCTTCTCTGTTACTGAGTACCGCCAAAGGTCTCGGTCCAGTGACATTGTCTTGGAGAGGTGTAAGTGTGTGATGTCGGAGTTTATCAGCTCGTCCCAGGTTTTTCTAGGTCTGCCTATTCCGTGACTACCGTCTATCTTTATTGCCCTGCACTTTGTTATACAGCTATCGACTTTCATGCGCATCACGTGTCCATACCAACGTAGCCTTCTCTCGAGTAAACAACATCTGATCCCTCTTATCTCTAATTTTTTCCTTAGTTCGTTTATGCTTTGCCGTTCACGTATATTACTGTTACACATCCAGCGGAGCATGCAAGCTTCGTTCCTCTCTAGTCTGCGTATATCCTCTGCACACAATGCCCAGGTCTCACTGCCATGCAGCATTGCTGTTCGTATGCAGGCATCGTACAACCTGCCTTTCATTTTTAGGGAGAACCCTTTAGCAGCTAATAGTGGTATAAGCTCTCTGAACTTTTTCCAACCAGTTCTGACTCTAGCTACAGTACTTTCAGAGCACCCTCCCCCACTGCTGATTTTATCGCCCAGGTAACGGAAGCTGTCCACTATTTCTATAGAACCCTCTGCGCAATTGAAAGAGCTAGTATTTTGTGGGCACTTGCTGCTACTTATTGCACCAGAACACCGGCCACATGTAAAATCTATGTTATTAGTTAGCTTACCTGTGATCCCACTACATCTTTTATGCACCCATACTTTGCATTTAGGACATAAAATGGAGTTTCTACCGACGCCTTTCCTACACAGCGAGCACGACCATTTCCCAGAAGGGACCGCCGCCTTGTTTTCTTTCCTACAAACTAGAACTTTGGTCTTAGCCAGGTTAATTTTAAGTCCTTTTGACTCTAGGCCGTGCTTCCATGTTTGGAATTTCTTCTCTAGCTCGGCCATTGATTCCGCTATGAGTGTCGGGTCGTCTGCGTATAGGAGTTCCCATGGGCAGCCTGTCTTGAACTCCTCTGTTATAGCCTGAAGGGCAATAATAAATAGTAGTGGACTGAGAACAGAGCCCTGATGGACGCCAACTTTTACGCTAAACTCTTCACTATATTCGTTGTTAATTCTAACCTTGCTGACTGTTTCTTTATACATGGCTTGTATAGCCCTCACAAGCCATTCGTCAACGCCTAGTTTTCTAAGAGCCCACCAGATAATGGAGCGGGGGACTCTGTCGAAGGCTTTCTCCAAGTCGACAAAAGCTAAGTAGAGGGGTTTACCTTTAG
>CAXHJY010000257.1:92500-97500 GCA_964016885.1 Eledone cirrhosa | reverse complement strand
TATATACATATACTTATATATATACATATATATAGTAGCTTTCACCGTATTTTTGACTAAAGCAATTCCTTTAGTCAAAAATACGGTGAAAGTTATTCTATTTTCTAATTTCAAACCTGCTCACTGTTTCAAAACATACTTACTTGCCATTTAAACTCGCTAAGAATGTAGCTTCTAATTTGAATGGAAAGAGATGGGTGATGTGTTGGTGTAATGGTAGCACAGTCCCTATCATCTCATTTCTACAGCTGAGTAAACTGGAGCAATGTGAAATAAAGTGTCTTGCTCAAGGAAACAACACATCACCAGGTCTGATAATTGAATTCACAACCTTTCAATTGCAAGGCCAATGCTCTAACCACTAAGCGATGTGCCTCCATTAAATCAACACTTCACTGCTCGCAAGTGTTTTTTAAGCTTCATACCATGTCTCCCTATTTTATCTGATGAGAACGCAAATATCATCCCATGATGATATTTGTTTTTGAAATGCGCACAATAAAATACATGGAACTCTTTTAACCATCTTTTGATTTTATATTATTTATACTCCAGTCCTTTAAACTGTTGAGTGCTACTTATCCGATATTTGCATTGGTTTATTGTGCTACAATAAAACTCACCTCATACATATATATATAAATATATATACACATATATAGATATATACATATATATATACATATATAGATATATATGATAAAGAACACAAGAGCGTCTACAACATCAAAAGATTTTTATTGGGTTACAATGTTTCTTCCTTACGTAACCGTAGGATTCGTCAGAGCTATAAAAGTGGTTTGATTGGTGTTATGGACTCTACCAACTAAACATTCAAGAACAAAGAGTAAAGAGAGTAAAGAGCAAAAGTAGGGGACGATAAGTCTAATTTTGGTGCGGGAGGGTGGGGTGTGGGGTCCTTGTTTACTAGCTGCGGTCATATTCATTCCCGGGAGTCGAGTGGTTAGCTGAACCATAGACGGGGTGGCGTCGATAGTAGGGTGCAGAGGGTGTGCAGAGGCTACACAAACACAAAGGGCATACAATATATATATATATAACCACTTTTATAGCTCTGACGATATATATATATATATAACCACTTTTATAGCTCTGACGAATCCTACGGTTACGTAAGGAAGAAACATTGTAAGCCAATAAAAATCTTTTGATGTTGTAGACGCTCTTGTGTTCTTTATCATATATACGGCTCTGCTCCAAAGCATAGAGCTAATTATTATGCTGCCAATACCTTAATGGGACACGGGTATACAATACCTAACTCCTATTAACCTAAGTATTTCTATGGCTTCCCCCGGTTGAGCTAAATCTTTATAACCTGTCCACCGTGAGTGTATGATTATAATTGATTGGCAGCATGCTAACTAAAGACTACCTACCTATATCACTCAAGAACATCCGAACCCCATCCAGGACTACTTATGAGAAATTACTGATAGCTAGTGTCAACTCTTTCGTTAAGCGTATTAGATGGCGCACTTTCCACTTCGATAAGAGAAATAAGAAATCAACCACGGTGTCCCCCAATAATAAATTCGGTTTTAAAACCTATAGGAGCCCGCCCCATAACTCCATGCTAGATGGATTTGAGAAAGACCTATCACTAGTAAGGAATATTAAGTTTAAAAACCCCCATGGGAATAGCAACAAATTCCGGATGAAACTGGAAACCTTAGTTAAGGGCTTTAACGATAAAAGAGATATCCTGGTCACCTCGGATAAAACCAGAAATATTTATAGCTTAAATTATGATACGTATCGCAGGTTTATATACAATGAATTAAATAGAAACTATAAAAAGACAACAAGCGCAAACTTAGATGAAATTAATAAGGAAGCATGCGCCATAGTGGATAAACTAGGCCTGGAAAAGTATACCCAACCATATACCCCTAGGCAACCCAGGTTCACCCTTAAAGACCATAAGGCTGACTTCATTAGTAAACCCTCTGTTAGATTAATTAGCCCATCGAAGTCAGATATAGGAATTATCAGTAAGAAAATTTTAGACGGCGTTATACCCACCATCAGGAGGAAAATAAATCTAGAGCTATGGGAGAATACGGAAGAGGTTTTGAAATGGTTCTCAAGCCTTAGCAACCATAAATCCCTTAAATTTATACAATTCGACATCGATGCGTACTACACCTCAATCTCCCCCATACTCCTTAATAAGGCCCTAGTCATGGCCATGCAGAAAAGTGACCTCACTAGGTCTCAAATTGATGTCATTCTTGCGGCCTGGAAAACGATAATCACATTTGAGGATGAATTGTGGACCCGCAAGAATACGCCCAATAACTTCGACATCACAATGGGATCTCTGCACAAGTAACGGACCTGGTAGGATTGTACCTCTTAAAGGAGTTACATGAGACATTACCACACTTAAAGGGCGGCTTATACCGTGATGACGCCCTCCTCACTCTCGAGTATAAAAAGTGCAATATAGAAAGAACTAGGAAACAGTTACGTAGGTTCTTTAAAAACTTTAATCTAAGTATTACCATAGATGCAAATGACAAAACAGTAAACTTCCTAGACGCCACCCTTGACCTAGAAACTAAAACATTTGCACCCTACCATAAACCTAACGATAGACTAACATATGTAAACGCCAGCTCCAACCACCCCAAATCAGTCCTAAACGCTATTCCCAAGGGAGTCTCTAATAGAATTAGCAGACTGTCCTGTAATGAGAGTATCTTCAACTCCAATGCAGAGTATTATGACAAGGCCCTAGCAGAATCTGGTTACGGGAGTAGATTATCATATATACATAAGGACTCCCAAACCATGAGTGTGAAACCTACCAACATAATCACACATAGTATGGCCACAAAGCCGAACCAACTTAGAGGCAAGAATAATAGTAAGAACCCTAATGGCGGTAACCCAGCTAAATGTAAACCACGTAAAGACAATACTAGAGTCCCTCACCACAACTCTAAAACAGCAAATGATCACGCCATGAATATAAACCATCCGGGCTTAAGCAAAACAGACAACGCCACTAACGTTAATAACGGAACCCTACAAAATAGTACGCACAGTAGCAAGACTCATCCCACAGATAAGAAAAATAGAAGAAGGAAAAACAGGTATTTTAACCCACCTTTTAACTCTGAAGTCCTCACTAACCTCCCCAGAGTATTCTTCTCATTATTAGAAAAAAACTTCCCACCAGGCAATAGATATCGCAACATAATTAACAAAAATGTAATTAAATTATCCTATTCAACCACACCTAACCTCGCATCACACCTAGCACGCACGAACATTAGGAAAACTAGGGAAGGTTTTGAAGCAATTAAAATGGCAGTTAACCACCAGCAACCGACTACACTGGAAAATGGACAACATAATAGCATCAATGAGCCATCTAATGATATAGAGGCACCTAGTGATAATGCTAGTAACCAAAGTTCGGGAGGTACGCTAACTAATCGAAACCGCAGTTGCAATTGTAGGCGGAGTAGTAATTGTCCCCTAAGGGGGATTGCCTCGTGAAAAACATCGTATATGCATGTGACGTAACCACACACAACTCTACCAAAACATATATAGGAGCAACGTCCAATACATTTAAAACTAGATTTAACGCGCAGATGTACACATTTAGACACGATAGACATAAGAATGCCACCTCACTGGTGGTATACATATCCTTTTTAAAAAATAATAGTACCCCATACAAACTTTTTTGGGGGAAGCTTACTAGATCCACGCCATACCGACCGCAGAGCGGGAGTTGTGACCTGTGTTTACTGGAATGCCATGCCATAATACACTCTAAACTGAACCTGCTTAACAGGAAATCGGAAATTTTCTCCTCTTGCCAACACAAAATCCTGAGTTCCTCCTTCTATTTTAAACCCAGCACATAGACGTAACATATATCACGCAACCCCCACCTAGACTATAGCTTCCCCCCCCCCCTCCCCCAACCCGTAACCCAGATAGATAGGTACCCTAAGGGTGGAACAGTCCCCTACAAGGTTGGTGTTTTTGCGTGTGTGTATGTGTGTGTGTATTCTTTTCTCTCACACACACACAGACAGACATGTGTGTATGCGTACGTGTGTGCATTGTATACATGTATATTGTATATATATATATATGTATATTGTATGCATGTGTATTATATTGTGTGTATGTGTATATGTGATGTGTATGTGTATATATGTATGTATGTGTATGTGTATGATGTGTGTATATATGTGTATGTGTGTATATATGTGTATATGTATGTATATTTTTTCTGTAGAAATCTTCTCCATATGTGGTGTTTGGCATGAATTCCTCCTATAATACTCTTCTTTGAGAGGAGCACGATATGTAGAGTAACACATATGTATTGTCGAAATTGAAACTGAGAACCACCACCCCTCCTGCTGAAACATGTTTACTGAGGACCAGAACACCATTCTCCGCAATATAAGAGAGGAATGCGTTTGCCGGACTATTGATGACCATAACATCACATTCCAAGGTAATGGCAAAATACAGTGAATGCTATACACGACCAGAACACCACATGCACATCGGAGCAACACAGATATAATATCAATAGGCGAATCAATTGAATTTTTTGAGTTGAAATACATATAAATGTGTGTCTGTGTGTATCGGACACACATACACATAAAGAAACTGCTGACCTAAATGTACCTGTCATGCCTGTCTGAATTCCTAAGAGAATTTTCGGTCAGTTACTATCTTGACCGATTAACCCAATTACTACGTAGCGGTTCTTGCACGTGACTGCTGGACCCGGATGAAACGAAGACGAAGAATTTCCTTGCGTACCGTTTTGTACCACAGATGCGATCTCACTCTGCCTAGTTAATGTCCTATCGACACCAAAGTTCTACGTTCGGGACAATAGAATTGAATACAACCACCGACAACATAATTGGAAGACCGATAATCACACCAAACCGGAGTACTGTGATCCTTGTGATTTCGAGATATACAAC
>CAXHJY010000257.1:72500-82500 GCA_964016885.1 Eledone cirrhosa | reverse complement strand
ATCTGTGCTCTACCAACATGCTAAGATAGAACACAGGGGTAAATTAGAGAGCATAGAAATAAAAATAGAATCCACACACAAGAAAGACGCAATGTTTAGGCAAATTACAGAGGCAGTAAGCATAAAAGAATTAAAACCAAAATTAAATAGAAAATATGAGTGGAACAGCAACATCACAACTTACAATTAAGGACAAAATGAAAACACACACACACATAGAACAAACAACTTACAATTGAAAACACACACAAGACAAAATGAAAACACACACACACATAGAACAAACAACCAACCAACAATAAATAAATAAATAAACAAACAAATATAAATAGAAAAATAGAAAAATGAACACAAACACACACAGACACCCGGATGTGGCGCATGCGCAAACTGAGCACGCAACCCACACACAAACAAAATGGCGTAGGATAGAAGAAAGGAAAGGCACAGAAACGAAGAAAGAAATCCCCAGTCACTGAAGAGGTCACAGAGTGTGTGACGAAAGAACTATGACTATATATATATAAACAACTATCTGGTTGTGGAACCAACCAACCAACCAGAAATTTATAAATTTGTAAATTTATAAATATATATTAAATTAAATTGAAGTGAAAGCAACTGGTGCGTGTGTTTCTTATTGGCAACATGACCCTCCCAAAGTATAACAATATCGGTTTCAACACACGATTTCAGATAAAGAATCTTGCTAAACAAATTCAGAAACGAAATATATATATATACATATATATATATATACATGGAGGCACATGGCTTAGTGGTTAGAGCATTGGCCTTGCAATCAAAAGGTTGTGAGTTCAATTCTCAGACCGGGTGATGTGTTGTTTCCTTGAGCAAGGCACTTTATTTCACATTGCTCCAGTTTACTCAGCTGTAGAAATGAGATAGGGACCCCAGTCCCTATCATTCCACTGTAAAGTGGTCGTGGAGGTGCCACGGCAAAAAAGCACCCAGCACTCACTGTAAATGAGGTTGGTGTTAGGAAGGGCATCCAGCTGTAGAAATCAAGCCAGAATCAGTTCCCGTCCCACCCTTGCAAGCAGGGAAAAGTGGACGTAAAATGAGATGATGATGATGAGATGATGATATATATATATATATATATACATATATATATACATATATATATATATACATATATATACACACACACACACACACACACACACACACACATATATATATAAGATAAGTTTTCCTTCATGTTTATCCACTTTGCTTCAATTATTTCTATGATGGACTCATGTAAACCGTAAAGTACAATCCTTCTCTCCATTTCCACGCTCAATTCCGTACACAGTCCAAACAAACATCCAATCTCGCAAAATCCGAAATCTGTATTTTTTTGTTATCTATTTAAGGTTTAAATACGGTGTTTTTGTCGTATTGAACAGAACAAATCTTGCAGTTTTGCTTTTTGTTAAATCGCTTGTTAAACATTCATAACCTTCTATCTTAATTCTATCGTATTCTCAAACAAAAAAAAACAAAATCCTCCCCATTCTACTTATAAATTACTTTAAATATATATAGTATGCTACTTGAAAGTCAAAAAGCCGATCCACCCCTTCACCCTCCTGCTTCTCCACGAGGGGGCTGCGGTCAGCCACTATCTCCCCCCCCCTCTCTTTCTTCCCCTCTATCTCCCGCTTAGCTACACACACACACACACACACACACACACATATATATATAAGATAAGTTTTCCTTCATGTTTATCCACTTTGCTTCAATTATTTCTATGATGGACTCATGTAAACCGTAAAGTACAATCCTTCTCTCCATTTCCACGCTCAATTCCGTACACAGTCCAAACAAACATCCAATCTCGCAAAATCCGAAATCTGTATTTTTTTGTTATCTATTTAAGGTTTAAATACGGTGTTTTTGTCGTATTGAACAGAACAAATCTTGCAGTTTTGCTTTTTGTTAAATCGCTTGTTAAACATTCATAACCTTCCAGCTAGCTACCCCACACCCCTCCCTCCCGCCCCCACACGCCACCATACTTAATACGTGGACCAATCATAAGCCAGACCCCCCCCCCCCGCATCACCACCATTATTTTAAGCCAGAGCCACCCACCCCCACCCCCACGCATCACCATTATTATTATTACGCGGACCAAATCATAAGCCAGAGGCCTATACTATCGCTTGCCCGGTTGCCTTCGATATATGATGGATGGATGGATGGACGGACGGACTGCGGAATCCTTGGAGAGTGGAAGGGAGAGAAAAATCTGGACGCCCAGAGCGAAAATGCCAATGCTAAAGTCAAATTCACCTCGTGGACGAGAACGCGAGCACTCTTCTTTGTTTCGCCCGCGGATGGCTAACATAACCCCATCTCCCCCCGCCCCACACCACCCCCACCCTCCAAACGCGATCCAAAACTTCAGAGTTGGTACCATAAATGTAGGCACCCTAAAGGGTCGCGCTAACGAGGTTGTAGAAATGCTTGAACGTAAGGAGGTCGATGTTTGTTGTATTCAAGAGACCAGGTGGAGGGGTGGGTCTGCTAGATTCATTGAGGGTAAAAAACGATGTTATAAGCTTTTCTGGGTGGGAAACGACGATGGGCTGGGTGGAGTAGGAATCATGGTAGCAGAAAAGTGGGCAGATAAGATAATAGACGTAAATAGAGTGAACGACAGAATAATTAAAATAAGACTTGTCCTCAATAGAACTACGGTGACAGTAATATCTGCGTACGCACCCCAATCCGGACTGCCCGGCACTATAAAAGACAGATTCTATGAGACACTGTTGCTAACTACCTCCCAAATATCTGACAGTGACTATATAATTATTGCAGGCGACCTAAATGGTCACGTTGGACAACATTGTGACGGCTATGACGAAATCCATGGAGGCTATGGGTTTGGTACTAGAAATGAGGAAGGCTCCAGAATTCTGGAATACTGTGATGCAAATAACCTAACTATCTGTAACACTAACTTCAAAAAACGTGACAATCACCTGATTACCTATAGATCCGGGGAACACACAAGCCAGGTAGATTATATCCTTACCAGAAGACGTGACAGAGTGTCTGTTGTAAACACTAAATCCCTCCCCCATGAAGAATGCACCTCCCAACATAGACTGATAATTAGCGACCTCATAGTCAGGACGAGACGCACCCGACAGCAGAAGAGGACTATCCTCAGGAGGAAAATATGGAAACTAAAAGACCCCACAGCCAGAAATAAATTTCAAAGCATATTACTTGATGCTTTCGACAGTAAGGAAGAGCATCTAGAATCGGACAATATAGAGGGACAGTGGAAATTTCTGAAAGCTAACCTGCTGTTGGCGACAGACGAAGTCTGTGGCTGGAGCAGGCCTGTAGGCAGGAGGAGAGTAACATGGTGGTGGAACAGTAAGGTGGAGGGGTCAATTAAGGCCAAAAAGCAGGCTTGGAAAGTATGGCGGGATGGGGGAAGTAGAGTAGACTATCAAGTGGCCAGGAGGGAAGCTAGGAGAGAAGTGTACTTAGCAAGAAGGGAAGCTGAGGAAAGAAAGTTCAAGCATGTTCTA
Source organism: Eledone cirrhosa (assembly GCA_964016885.1). Lineage (NCBI taxonomy): Eukaryota > Metazoa > Mollusca > Cephalopoda > Octopoda > Eledonidae > Eledone > Eledone cirrhosa. The sequence goes on along the minus strand of CAXHJY010000257.1, from coordinate 78,937 downwards.
CAACGCGATGACCAAAAACGTGAGGTGTTCAGGATTGCCAGGCAATGCGTCAAGGAAAACCGTGATATTGTCGGGGAGAAGTGTGTACTTAACGATGATGGCATACTTGCCATCACCGACACTGATAAGAAGGTAGCTTGGAAGTGTCACTATGAAAGGCTACTAAATGAGGAGAATAAATGGGAGAAAGACAGTCTCCCCCATATCGACCCGATAGAGGGACCAGCAGTGTTAGTCGAGGGGAGTATAATAAGTAAGGCAATCAAGGATATGAAGACTGGTAAGGCGGCTGGGCCTTCGGAAATAGTTGCTGAGATGCTGAAGGCATCTGGCACGGTGGGACACACCATGGTCACCCGCATAGTTAACCAAGTCGTACAGAATGGGGTTGTTCCGAAGGACTGGCATAGCAGCATCATCGTTAACTGTTATAAGGGTAAAGGAGACGCCCTAGATAGGAGTAACTATAGAGGCATTAAATTAATCGACCAGGTCATGAAGGTCACGGAAAAAGTAATAGCGCAACTAATCAGAGAGAGAATTGATCTAGATGAAATGCAGTTCGGGTTTGTGTCAGGCAAAAGCACCACAGACGCTCTTTTCATAGTACGACAACTACAGGAGAAGTACCTAGCTAAAGGTAAACCCCTCTACTTAGCTTTTGTCGACCTGGAGAAAGCCTTCGACAGAGTCCCCCGCTCCATTATCTGGTGGGCTCTTAGAAAACTAGGCGTTGACGAATGGCTTGTGAGGGCTATACAAGCCATGTATAAAGAAACAGTCAGCAAGGTTAGAATTAACAACGAATATAGTGAAGAGTTTAGCGTAAAAGTTGGCGTCCATCAGGGCTCTGTTCTCAGCCCCCTACTATTTATTATTGCCCTTCAGGCTATAACAGAGGAGTTCAAGACAGGCTGCCCATGGGAACTCCTATACGCAGACGACCTGACACTCATAGCGGAATCAATGGCCGAGCTAGAGAAGAAATTCCAAACATGGAAGCACGGCCTAGAGTCAAAAGGACTTAAAATTAACCTGGCTAAGACCAAAGTTCTAGTTTGTAGGAAAGAAAACAAGGCGGCGGTCCCTTCTGGGAAATGGTCGTGCTCGGTATGTAGGAAAGGCGTAGGTAGAAACTCCATCTTATGTCCTAAATGCAAAGTATGGGTGCATAAAAGATGTAGTGGGATCACAGGTAAGCTAACTAAGAACATAGACTTTACATGTGGCCGGTGTTCTGGTGCAATAAGTAGCAGCAAGTGCCCACAAAATACTAGCTCTTTCAATTGCGCAGAGGGTTTTATAGAAATAGTGGACAGCTTCCGTTACCTGGGCGATAAAATCAGCAGTGGGGGAGGGTGCTCTGAAAGTACTGTAGCTAGAGTCAGAACTGGTTGGAAAAAGTTCAGAGAGCTTATACCACTATTAGCTGCTAAAGGGTTCTCCCTAAAAATGAAAGGCAGGTTGTACGATGCCTGCATACGAACAGCAATGTTGCATGGTAGTGAGACCTGGGCATTGTGTGCAGAGGATATACGCAGACTAGAGAGGAACGAAGCTTGCATGCTCCGCTGGATGTGTAACAGTAATATACGTGAACGGCAAAGCATAAACGAACTAAGGAAAAAATTAGAGATAAGAGGGATCAGATGTTGTTTACTCGAGAGAAGGCTGCGTTGGTATGGACACGTGATGCGCATGAAAGTCGATAGCTGTATTACAAAGTGCAGGGCAATAAAGATAGACGGTAGCCACGGAATAGGCAGACCTAGAAAAACATGGGATGAGCTGATAAACTCCGACCTCACACACTTACACCTCTCCAAGACAATGTCACTGGACCGTGACCTTTGGCGGTACTCAGTAACAGAGAAGACCCGCCTTGCCAGTAGGCATCTCTAACAAAATACACCCCTCCCGCCGCCACCCCCACCCCATCCACACCACCCCGTTCTATGTAAAGTTATGTTGGTGCCGCGCCATCCAGGCCGAAACAAATGAGATCGTGTAGGTGTCACGACAAAAAAACACACAGTCCACGCTGTAATGTGGCCGTGTAGGCAACACGGTAAAAACCTCCCAGACCCACACTGTAAATGTGGTTGGTGTTAGGAAGGGCATCCAACTGTAGAAAACCTGCCAGACAGTCCTATGCGAGCAAGACAATCACTCTTGCCTCAAGTGGGACTACCCCCGTCCAAACCCATGCAAGCGTGGAACACGGACGTTAAACGTTGATGATGATGATGATGATGATGATACATATATATATGCATATATATATATATACATATATATATTTAGCAGTTTTAGTTGTAGATGTTATCGCCACTTTAGCAGGCTGGTAGAATCAGTGGTCGTTAGTTGCCAGGGTGGTAAGTGATAGTATCCTCGTTGGATTATCTTGTTGACATAGACGTGAGGGAAGGTCCCTCGATCTATTTACCATCTATTCACAATATTCCTTTCGTCAGGTCGCCAATTCCAGCAGCATGGATTAAAGATGTTATTGAGACACGAGTAACATAATAACGACTTCAACCGCAGTAATTAGAGATGAAATGTTTGTTTATTTATATGGTTGAAGTTACAGATAAAAAGAGGTTATAAAAGGGAATGTGCCATTGCGCCGTTAAGCCGGCGAGGCTAGTGGTGCAATATCTCACTGTTACATTACGCGTGTTGCTGGCTCGAAGTTTCCGGTATAAGAGTGAGATTCTTCAAATCTTCACGGGGAATTTCTTCCTCAGGGCGCGTAGGGATACATCCTCTTCTACTGGCGCTGATTGGCTGAACTGAGCCAAATCACGCACAGAGAATGTATGTGAGCCCGCGGAATGTAGGTCACTACACATATAATATATTTTGTTCATTTATTACCCAAATTAATTTATTTTAATTTAGAAAATTTACGCCATTTTGTTTCTGTGTCACACACAGAAACAAAATGGCGTAGGATAGAAGAAAGGAAAGGCACAGAAACGAAGAAAGGAATCCCCAGTCACTGAAGAGGTCACAGAGTGTGTGACGAAAGGACTATGACTATATATAAACAACTATCTGGTTGTGGAACCAGCCAACCAACCAGAAATTTATAAGTTTGTAAATTTATAAATTTATAAATATATAATAAATTGAAGTGAAAGCAACTGGTGCGTGTGTTTCTTATTGGCAACATGACTCTCCCAAAGTATAACAATATCGGTTTCAACACACGATTTCAGATAAGAATCTTGCTAAACAAATTCAGAAACGAAATATATATGTATATATATATATATGTATATATATATATATGTATATTTATTAAATAACAGATTAAATTTTAAGCAAAGAATCGCTGCTTTCACCCTTAACGGGATCTTCTGAAACTAACAAAGTCAATCTGTAAACGCAGAACTGGATATTTGAAAAAACGTTGCAACCGGAGGAAGACAGGAAGACGATACTTTGGTTCATGGTGACGTTCGCTGGCAAAGAACGGGAAAAAACGAATAATACGTCATTAATAGGAGCGGTGAAAAACAATTACGTGCAAGGACAGAACCACGTTTATGGTATAAAAGAGGTCGTAGACTAATGTTCTCTAAGTGGTGCATAGAGACGTTCTCTGGCAATGAACGAAAAAACGAAGATAATAAGTCATATGTGGAGCGTGGAGAACAATAGCGTGCAAAGAAAAAACCACGTAAATGGTATAGCAGAAGTCGTAGACTAAAATTCTAACTAGGAGACCGAATGAATCTCCGCTACAGAGTTAAGAACAAAACAAACAAATAAATACAATACAGAAGTAATAGGAACAAATAAATACATACACGCAAACAGATACGTACATACACAAGCATACGCATAACCTTACCATAGGTATACAAAACCACGCACATATAAATATGTGTATGTGTGTATGCTTGTGTACAAATAAATAAATAATTATATAAACGTATATAAGTAAATAAATACGTATATAACAAGCGCACACACATACCTACAAATAAATACATGAAGGTTCGGAGACGTATGTCAACTAAAACAAGAAGTACACATATACACACACCCACCATACGTACAAACCTGCATACTCACACAGACGCAAAACTGCCATATACACATAACCAAGCCCTAAATATCAGAATATGTAAAAATTATACGCTATAACAGTCAAATATACGTACGAGAAAGTATACATACCTTCACAAAACATACGGGTAATATATACTTACCTATGCAAAAAGTAAAGGAATAAACAAAACATATACTTAGCTCCCACATCAAGACATAAATATCCATCCACGTATAGATCGTGCTATCCGTTAGGGTATAACGTAGGGCTGTAATACAGGAAAGTTTTGTGCAATTTATGTTTACAAGCCGAAATTGCCTCAGATTTTTTGTTTAAGATGTGGTCTGTGGCGTAGAGTATTTCCAGGGCCTCAGCGGCGCAGAGGTCACATGGTCTTTTATTTCCGTTATATGATCTAGCCCTAGCTAGTATCTCCCAGTGTAACTTATATTGGGTGTGGTTGTCTTTTAGACTCCAGATATAAGCTTAAAGTGACGTCATATTCCTTCTTAGAGGGTAACGAAAAGAACGGGTATGCATGTAAAGACGCTGCTTGAAACTATTGGCGGTTAACCCTATGTAGGCCCTACGGGACGTGGGTGTTACAACCTTACATTTGTAGACAATGTTACTAGAGAGGCATTTCCCGGATAGGGGACAATCAGCCCGATTCATACAATTACAGTTAGTACTAACTACAGGGTTGCACGTGTTCCTACGGCTAGGTATTATAGCTAAATTTGAAGCTGTGATGTTATGTGCAAGCTTAGGAGTCGTTGAGTAAGAAATTTTAATAGTGTTTCTATTAAAAATTTTACTATATTTATGTGTAGGGGGAAAATGCTTCGTAATAAGGGAAAGAAAGATCTTAGCTAAAGGTGTGGCCACCTCCATATTATATGGTGGGTTAAACCAACAAATGCGACGGGATCTATTTCTTCTAGGTCTATTCTCGTACTCTGTATATGCTACCTTATCGACAAATCCACTTCGAGCAAGAGCTTCATTGTAAATAGTGGAATGGTCGTTGAAAATGCGCTCGTTGGTGGAAAGACGGGAAAGCCTCAACGAAACGTTTTTTACCAGGTTCTTGGTTATGCTGGCAGGATGGTTGGAATGCTTACTTATGTAATTAAGCGTATCATTCGGCTTTCTATACGGGTAATGCAACCCATTCAATAAATTGAGGGTAACGTCGAGGTAATTAACGACCGAGAGATTGGCGTCAACCTGTATAGAGAGGTTGAAGCCTTTAAAGAAGGCTGTGAGTTCTTTTCTGAATCTGTCGCAAGCATGAGGTCCGCACTTAGTCATGGTCAAAAGGCCATCGTCACGGTACAAACCACCGCCCGCGTTGGGGAATTCGTCCTTGATAGAGAAAAGAAGAAAAAGGCCAATAAGATCGGTAACCTCCGCAGAGTCACTGGCGCCCATACTCACGTCGAATGGGGTACTATTGGATTTTTTAATCCAAATAGAATCGTCGAAATTAATCACCGACTTTCGGGCATTAAGGATGACATCAACTTCGAAATCCTTAACCACTGTGAGTGTTTTAGTGAAATTGATAGCTCTAAGGAGAAGTGGTAAAGTGATGGAGGAGTAGTAATTGTTGATGTCGACTTGGATAAAACGGCAATGTTCCTTGTTACATATGCCGTTGAACCAATCAATCACCGCGAAAGAATTGTTCCACAGTGCGAGAGGGGTCAAATTTCTAATTTCAGGTATAATTCTATCAAGAATCGTTTTACTAAGTCTACCTAAATCGGACTTCGTAGGGTTAATAAGCCGAATAGAGGGGTTGTTCGGAAAATTGGATTTGTGGTCCTTCAGGGTAAAGTGGGGAGAGATAGGGTCCAGGGGTTCGGTCCGGTCCAGGATGTTGAGATCAGATGTGATTTTAAACCCAGCATCGTTGATTTAATTGATGACACACCGATTAGTTTTACGGTAATTCTTAGTTACAGCATTATGTAGTAGTTGATGGTAAGTACTGCGCTCCACTTGGTATAGGTTGCCAGTTCTGTCGGAATGGACGTGCATGGCGTTAGAATCCTTAATAGAACGAATTCTATTCTTCAGGTCTTGCTGGAAGGAATTGCTCCTATTCCGAAATTTGATACTCAGAATGAGTTCCAAGACATCATTTTCGAAGGGTAGCAATGCTGGGTTCCACGGAGGGTTATTATACGTTTTAAATCCAAATTTGTCCTGCTTGTTGTCTGCTTTTCGCGGATTATCGAAATAAAAGGCACGCCAACGCAACCTTTTAATGAACGCGTCTGTTTTCTGTATCAGGAGTTTTAGGTATGTTTTCCTGCTAGGTACGGGTATATTCTTTGTAGAAATATTCAGATGTTGTTTCTGCATG
>CAXHJY010000257.1:17500-50000 GCA_964016885.1 Eledone cirrhosa | reverse complement strand
ACTCTAGCTACTGTACTTTCAGAGCACCCTCCCCCACTGCTGATTTTGTCACCCAGGTAACGGAAGCTGTCCACTATTTCTATAGAGCCCTCTGCGCAGTTGAAAGAGCTAGTATTTTGTGGGCACTTGCTGCTACTTATTGCACCAGAGCACCGGCCACATGTGAAATCTATGTTCTTAGTTAGCTTACCTGTGATCCCACTACATCTTTTATGCACCCATACTTTGCATTTGGGACATAAAATGGAGTTTCTGCCTACTCCTTTCCTACACACTGAACATGGCCATTTCCCAGATAGGACCAGTGCCCTATTTTCCTTCCGACAAACTAGAACTTTAGTCTTAGACAAGTTAACTTTAAGGCCTTTTGATTCTAGACCATGCTTCCATGTTTGGAATTTCTTCTCTAGTTCAGCCATTGATTCAGCTATGAGCGTTAGATCATCTGCATATAGGAGTTCCCATGGGCAGCCGGTCTTGAACTCCTCTGTTATAGCCTGAAGGGCAATAATAAATAGTAGGGGGCTAAGAACGGAGCCCTGATGAACACCAACTTTTACGCTAAACTCTTCACTATATTCGTTGTTAATTCTAACCTTGCTGGCTGTTTCTTTATACATGGCTTGTATAGCTCTCACAAGCCATTCGTTGACACCTAGTTTTTAAGGGCCCACCAGATAATGGAACGGGGGACTCTGTCGAAGGCTTTCTCCAAGTCGACAAAAGCTAAGTAGAGGGGTTTACTTTTAGCTGGGTACTTCTCCTGTAGTTGTCATACAATGAAAAGAGCGTCTGTGGTACTTTTGCCCGACACAAACCCGAACTGCATTTCATCTTGGTCAATTCTCTCTCTGATTAGTTGCGCTATTACTTTTTCCGTGACCTTCATGACCTGGTCGATTAATTTAATGCCTCTATAGTTACTCCTATCTAGGGCATCTCCTTTACCCTTATAACAGTTAACGATGATACTGCTATGCCAGTCCTTCGGAACAACCCCATTCTGTACGACTTGGTTAACTATGCGGGTGACCATGGTGTGTCCCACCGTGCCAGATGCCTTCAGCATCTCGGCAACTATTTCCGAAGGCCCAGCCGCCTTACCCGTCTTCATATCCTTGATTGCCTTACTTATTATACTACCCTCGACTAACACTGCTGGTCCCTCTATTGGGTCGATGTGGGGGAGACTGTCTTTCTCCCATTTATTCTCCTCATTTAGTAGCCTTTCATAGTGACACTTCCAAGCTACCTTCTTATCAGCGTCGGTGATGGCAAGTACGCCGTCATCATTAAGTACACACTTCTTCCCGACAATATCACGGTTTTCCTTGACACATTGCCTAGCAATCCTGAACACCTCACGTTTTTGGTCCTTGCGTTGTAGAACATGCTTGGACTTTCTTTCCTCTGCTTCCCTTCTTGCGAAGTACACTTGTCTCCTAGCTTCCCTCCTGGCCACTTGATAGTCTTCTCTACTTCCCCCATCCCGCCATACTTTCCAAGCCTGCTTTTTGGCCTTAATTGACCCCTCCACCTTACTGTTCCACCACCATGTTACTCTCCTCCTGCCTACAGGCCTGCTCAGCCACAGACTTCGTCTACCGCCATCAGCAGGTTTGCTTTCAGGAATTCCCACTGCTCCTCTACCTTGTACGTCTCTAATTGCTCTTCCTCACTGTCGAAAGCATCAAGTAATATGCTTTGGAATTTATTTCTGGTTGTGGGGTCCTTTAGCTTCCATATTTTTCTCCTGAGGATAGTCCTCTTCTGTTGTCGAGTACGTCTCGTCCTGACTATGAGGTCGCTAATTATCAGTCTATGTTGGGAGGTGCATTCTTCATGGGGGAGGGATTTAGTGTTTACAACAGACACTCTGTCACGTCTTCTGATAAGGATATAATCTACCTGGCTTGTGTGTTCCCCGGATCTATAGGTGATCAGGTGATTATCACGTTTTTTGAAGTTAGTGTTGCAGATAGTTAGGTTATTTGCGTCACAGAATTCCAGGATTCTGGAGCCTTTCTCATTTCTAGTACCAAACCCATAGCCTCCATGGATTTCGTCGTAGCCGTCACAATGTTGTCCGTGACCATTTAGGTCGCCTTCAATAATTATATAGTCACTGTCGGTTATTTGGGTGGTAGTGAGCATCAGTGTCTCATAGAATCTGTCTTTTATAGTGCCGGGCAGTCCGGATTGGGGTGCGTACGCAGATATTACTGTCACCGTAGTTCTATTGAGGACAAGTCTTATTTTAATTATTCTGTCGTTCACTCTATTTACGTCTATTATCTTATCTGCCCACTTTTCTGCTACCATGATTCCTACTCCACCCAGCCCATCGTCCTTTCCCACCTAGAAAAGCTTATAGCATCGTTTTTTACCCTCAATGAATCTAGCAGACCCACCCCTCCACCTGGTCTCTTGAATACAACAAACATCGACCTCCTTACGTTTGAGCATTTCTACAACCTCGTTAGAGCGACCCTTTAAGGTGCCTACATTCAAGGTACCAACTCTGAAGTTTTGGATTGCGTTTGGAGGGGGGGGGGAGATGGGGTTATGTTAGCCATCCGCGGCCGAAACAAAGAGGAGTGCTCGCATTCTCATCCACGAGGTGAATTTGTCTTTATCTTTGGCATTGTGGCTGAGCGTCCAGATTTTTCTCTCTTCCACTGTCCAGGATTCCGTAGTCCATCCATCCATCATATATCGAAAGGCAACCAGGCAAGCGATAGTATAGGCCTCTGGCTTATGATTGGTCCACGTAATAATAATGGTGGTGCGTGGGGGCTCTGGCTTATGATTGGTCCACGTAATAACAATGGTGGTGCGTGGGGGCGTGAGGGAGCGGTGTTGGGTAGATAGCTAGAAGGTAAGGATTGAATGAGGTCCTTGTATTTAACAAGCGATAACAAAAATACAAGATTTGTTCTGTTCAATACGACAAAAACCCTCGTATTTAACAAGCAATAACAAAAAATACAGATTTGTTTTAGGAATACGACAACTACATTTAGGATTTGGCAAGATTGGAGGTTTGGACTGGGTACGAATGGAGTGTGGAGATGGTAGAAAAATGTGTACATTACGTTACATGATATACCGTGAAGAAGCAGCGATGAATTTGGCGAATGTGATTTACTTGAAGGGTTTATCTTATATATATATATAGCTAGAGAGAGAGGGGGAAAGAGAGAGAGAGATGGGGGGGGGGGTAGGTTTGGCCGCATGATGTAGATATTGGGGTGGCTGACCGCGAAACCCTCATGAAGTAGAGGGAGGGGGGCGAAGATAGTAGGAGCGGGAGTTTAGAGTTTTCGAAGTAACAAATATATTTAAAAGAATTTATAAGAAGGAAAGGATTTTGTTTTGTTTTGAAAATACGATAGAATTAAGGAATTAAGGTTGGGTAGATAGCTAGAAGGTAAGGATTGAATGAGGTCCTCGTATTTAACAAGCGATAACAAAAATACAAGATTTGTTCTGTTCAATACGACAAAAACCCTCGTATTTAATAAATAATAACAATGTATGTATATATATATATATATATATATATATATATATCTATATATATATCTAAAACAGAGAATGTCTGTCTGTCTGACTTCCTAAAACTCGAGAAACACCCAACCAATTTTTTTCAAACTTTACAGGGACCGCATTAGATAGTTATAACGTGTCTGTATGTCTTATAATATGTCTGTATGTCTGGCTGTCTGCATTACGACATTATGACACTATATTCTTTACCCACGGTCCCACTATATCGTATTACGCATCACTCCCTTCTCTCACCAAATATAAATAAACCTGTTACGAGGTACGAATCTCAGAATTTGTCAACGCTTATTAATGGTCAGACCCCCATCGTTCCCTGCGAAGTATAATGTAAATGCCATTTTTCTTATCTCTCTCCAGCCTATCGGTCCCTTCATTCATATATCCGTATCTTTTGCTCTCTCTCAATGCTAGTCTATAATTCTGTCTGGTTGTTTCTAAATAATCTTCTTGTATTTTAAAACCCCATTATTCGCTTATTATTACTGTTATATGCTTCTCCAATTATGCCCAAAATTCGAAGATTTCATTTAAACCCTCTCGCTGACTACCCCATACAAATCCCACCCACCCCCACTCTCCACCATTATTATTAGGACCAATCATAAGTCAGCGGACTATGCTATCACTTCTGGTTGCTTGCCGATATGATGGATGGACTATGGAATTCTGGAGAGTCTGAAAAATCTGGACACTCAGTGACAATGCTAAAGATAAAGACAAATTCACCACATGCTGCCGGACGAAAAGACAATGACTCCTCTTTGTTTCGGCCGTGGATGGCCAACATAACCCCAACGCCATCCCCCTCACCCCTCCCTGCGCCCCACCGTTCCCACCCACCAAACGCAATCCAAAACTTCAGAGTTGGTACCATGAATGTAGGCACCTTAAAAGGCCGCTCTAACAAAGTTGTAGAAATGCTTGAACGTAAGGAGGTTGATGTTTGCTGTATCCAAGAGACCAGGTGGAGGGGAGGGTCTGTTAGATTCATTGTGGGTAAAAAAACGTTGCTATAAGCTTTTCTGGGTGGGAAATGAAAATGGGCTGGGTGGGTAGGAATCATGTTAGCAGAAAAATAGGTAGATAAAATAATAGACGTAAATAGAGTGAACGACAGATTAATTAAAATAAGACTTGTCCTAAATAGAACTACTGTGACAGTAATATCTGCGTATGCACCCCAAACCGGACTGCCTGGTGCTATAAAAGACAGATTCTATGAGACATTGATGTTCACTACCTCCCAAATAACCGACAGTGACTACATAATTATTGCTGGCGACCTAAATGGTCACGTTGGACAACATTGTGACGGCTATGACAGAATCCATGGAGGCTATGGGTTTAGTACTAGAAATGAGGAAGGCTCCAGAATCCTGGAATTCTGCGACGCAAATAACCTAACTATCTGTAACACTAACTTCAAAAAACGAGACAATCACTTGATCACCTATAGATCAGGGGAACACGCCAGTCAGATAGATTATATCCTTACCAGAATATGTGATAGTGTCTGTTATAAACGCTAAATCCCTCCCCCATGAAGAATGCACCTCCCACCATAGACTCATAGTCAGCGACCTCATAGTCAGGACAAGACGTACTCAACAACAGAGGAGGACTATCCTCAGGAGAAAAATATGGAAGTTAAAAGGACCCCACAGCCAGTAATAAATTTAAAAGCATATTATTTGATGCTTTTGACAGTAAGGAAGAGCAATTAGAGTTGTACAATATAGAGGAACAGTGGGAATTCCTGAAAGCTAACCTGCTGAAGGCGGCAGATGAAGTTTGTGGCTGGAGCAGACCTATAGGCAGGAGGAGAGTAATGTGGTGATGGAATAGTAAGGTGGAGGAGTCAATTAAGGCCAAAAAGCAGGCTTGGAAAGTATGGCGGGATGGGGGAAGTAGAGAAGACTATCAAGTGGCCAGGAGGGTAGCTAGGAGACAAGTGTACTTCGCAAGAAGGGAAGCAGAGGAAAGAAAGTTCAAGCATGTTCTACAACGCGAGGACCAAAAACGTGAGGTGTTCAGGATTGCTAGGCAATGTGTCAAGGAAAACTGTGATATTGCCGGGGAGAAGTGTGTCCTTAATGATGATGGTGTACTTGCCATCACTGACGCTGATAAGAAGGTAGCTTGGAATTGTCACTACGAAAGGCTACTAAATGAGGAGAATAAATGGGAGAAATACAGTCTCCCCCACATCGATCCAATAGAGGGACCAGCAGTGCGAGTTGAAGGTAGTATAATAAGTAAGGCAATCAAAGATATGAAGACGGGTAAGGCAGCCGGGCCTTCGGAAATAGTTGCTGAAATGCTGAAAGCATCTGGAACGGTGGGACACACTATGGTCACCCGGATAGTAAACCAAGTCGTACAGAATGGAGCCGTTCCGAAGGACTGGCGTAGCAGCATCATCATTAACTGCTACAAGGGTAAAGGAGATGCTCTTGATAAGGGTAACTAAAGGCATTAAATTAATCGACCAGGTCATGAAGGTCACTGAAAAAGTAATAGCGCAACTAATCAGAACGAATTGATCTAGATGAAATGCAGTTCGGGTTTGTGTCGGGTAAAAGTACCACAGACGCTCTTTTCATTGTACGACAACTACAAGAGAAGTACCTAGCCAAAAGTAAATCCTTATGCTTAGCTTTTGTTGACTTGGAGAAAGCCTTTGACAGAGTCCCCGGCTCCATTATCTGGTGGGCGCTTAGAAAACTATGTGTTGATGAATGGCTTGTGAGAGCTATACAAGCCATGTATAAAGAAACAGTCAGCAAGGTTAGAATTAACAACGAATATAGTGAAGAGTTTAGCGTAAAAGTTGGTGTTCATCAGGGCTCCGTTCTTAGCCCCCTACTATTTATTATTGCCCTTCAGGCTATAACAGAGGAGTTCAAGACCGGCTGCCCATGGGAACTCCTATATGCAGATGATCTAACGCTCATAGCTGAATCAATGGCTGAACTAGAGAAGAAATTCCAAACATGGAAGCATGGTCTAGAATCAAAAGGCCTTAAAGTTAACTTGTCTAAGACTAAAGTTCTAGTTTGTCGGAAGGAAAATAGGGCACTGGTCCTATCTGGGAAATGGCCATGTTCAGTGTGTAGGAAAGGAGTAGGCAGAAACTCCATTTTATGTCCCAAATGCAAAGTATGGGTGCATAAAAGATGTAGTGGGATCACAGGTAAGCTAACTAAGAATATAGATTTTATATGTGGCCGGTGCTCTGGTGCAATAAGTAGCAGCAAGTGCCCACAGAATACTAGTTCATTCCATTGCACAGATGGTTCTATAGAAATAGTGGACACCTTCCGTTACTTGGGTGACAAAATCAGTAGTGGTGGAGAGTGCTCTGAAAGTACAGTAGCTAGAGTCAGAACGGGATGGAAAAAGTTCAGAGAGCTTATACCACTATTGGCCGCTAAAGGGTTCTTTCTAAAAATGAAAGGCAGGCTGTATGATGCCTGCATACGAATAGCAATGTTACATGGCAGTGAGACCTGGGCATTGTGTGCAGAGGATATACACAGACTGGAGAGAAGCGAAGCTTGCGAGCTCCGCTGGATGTGTAATAGTAATATACGTGAACGGCAAAGCATAAACGAACTAAGGGAGAAATTAGGAATAAGAGGGATCAGATGTTGTTTACTCGAGAGAAGACTGTTTGTACAGTCATGTGATGCACATGAAAGACGACAGATGTATAAGAAAGTGCAGGGCGATAAAAATAGACGGTAGCCACGGTGTAGGCAGACCCAGAAAAACCTGGGACGACTTGATAAATTCCGACCTCACACACTTACACCTCTCCAAGACAATGTCACTGGACCGAGATCTTTGGCGCTACAGTCATACAGAAGACCCGCCTTGCCTAAGTACAAAGCGAAACCTACAGTCAGTAGGCACCTCTAACAAAATACCCGTCCCACTACCCCCACCCCATCCACACCACCCCCTTAAATGTGAAGTTATGTTGGTACCACAACATCCACTCCGAAACAAATGAGGTCGTGTAGGTGTCACGACAAAAAAACACAGTCCACGCTGTAATGTAGCCGTGTAGGTAACACGGTAAAAACCTCCCAGTCCACACTGTAAACGTAGTTGGTGTTAGGAAGGGCATCCAGCCGTCGAAAACCCGCCAGACAGTCCTATACAAGCAGGACAACAAATCTTGCCTGAAGTGGGAAACCTCCCGTCCAAACCCATGCAAGCGTGGAAGATGGACATTAAACGATGATGATGATGAAGATGAAGATGTAGATAGATAGTGTGTAACGTTTTTTGAAATATTTCTTCTGTGTTCACAGATTGATTTTTTTTTAGTTTCAGAAGATTCCGTTAAGGGTGAAAGCAGTGATTCTTCGCTTAAACATTAATCTGCTATTTTAATATATATATATATATTTATAATTATATATTCGTGCACAGATATTTTTGCATACAAAATAACAAAATATAAACAAACGTATTGATTTCACCAGGCTCGATAAGGATAAATATATATCAAATATATAAGAACCCTAGAGCAGATATTGTTCTCATTGCTGACAAGGCAGAAGGGATATACACGATTGGCTGAAGAAGGATGAGACTGTGTTAGTAGGTACGACCAACGGCCGCTATCACACCAGCAGCAGCAAAAACAAAAAAAAAAAAAAGAGAGGAAACACAATTACATGCTTTTGAAAAATCTTAATGCAAAATTATTTGCCTATTCACCCAAGACGGCTTCACTTTTTATTAGGACTTCTGCATCAATTGGTGAACACATGACGAAACTGTTTCAGAAAGGAGGGATAAACATGCCAATCTATGTTTAGAATCCTGAGCAATGCCAGGCCATTCTGCTAGTATATTATATAAACAAAATTTGTTTTTGCTCTAACATGGCAGATACATAAATGCATGTGTGAGTGAATAATATTATTATTAATATTTGGTTCAAATATCTGAGTTCAAATCCTGCCGAGGTTAACTTTGCCTTTCATCCTTAGGGGATCCATAAAATAAGTACCAGTAATGCACTGGGTAATTGCTGACCTTGTGCCAAAAGTAGAAACAATTATTATTAATATTTGGTATTTGGTTTGTTTGCAAGTAAACAGCCTCAATTGTTTAGGGTTTATTGTCCCTTATCACAATTGCGTATTTCTCTCTTTTCTGCTACATATTGGAACTCTTGAGAATATATAGTATTCTCTAAAGTATACATTGGCTGATAGCCTAATTCGCTTTAACACGGTGGATACATAAATGCATTCATGAGTGAATAACAATATAATAATATTATTAGGTTAACTTTGCTTTTCATCCTTACGGGGTCGATAAAATAAAGTACCAGTAATGCACTGGGTAATTGCTGGCCTTGTGCCTAACGTAGAAACAATTATTAATATTCAGTTAGTTTGCAAGCAAACTGCCTCAAAATGCCATGTGTTCTAGACAACTAACATCATGCTTTTGTTCCAGTGGTAGCAGAGAGAAAAACAATCTATAATTGTTTCAAGATTATTACCCCTTATCAAGATTGTGTATTTCTCTCTTTTCTGCTACACTCTGGAACTCTTGACAATATATATTAAAGTATTCTCTAAAGTGTACATCAGCTGATTAGCCTTATTTGCATTCCGAGTGATTTTATGGCTGGCTTTGCAAAATGAGGCTCTCTTGCAAAATATTATTATTTACTCATCCTGTTACATATCCAGTTAAATTAAACATAAATGTAAACAGTGTGTCCTATCCATGAACTCAAGCAAATATTGTACTATACCTGATATAACCCACCATATCGATAGGCCACTAGATGTACTTTAAAAAAATACTCTGATTTTTGCCTTATGAAGGCTCAAAAATAAATATTTATTTTGTGGTGGTGAGCTGTATTCTCGGGGCTGGACTTTTATCTGCTGAGGCCGTAAACTATATGAAATCTGAGGCCCCTCTCTAAAATAATTTAAAATAATAATTATTATTATTTTTTTATATTGGGATTAGATCAGCAAAGTATTCTCTCCACCTCGCGAGGATGCACCTCTTTGATGAGAGGAGAAGCCCAGAAACATTTCTGATAGCAGGTGTGGAGGAGAGCTCTTTATTACAAATGGTCTGTTTATTACAGAGCTCTTTATTACAAATGGTCTGCCAGAACACTTTATTTGCTGATCTGAAGTCAGATTCCAGCTTAACCCTAAAGTCCTCCCATGTCTTGATTTTGGATGCCTTTACTGCAATTCTTCATGCTTGATTGTACCGCAAGTGCAAGAAGGAGGTTTTATTTCCAAGCCAATCCTTATCCACCAATGCTTCCCACTTTATCCTGTAGGTCGCCCTGGACCTGTCAGTTTTGTGAACATCTTTGACTTTAGGTAGTCCCAAGCTGCAGATAACTAGATTGACAGCTCAGCCCCTCTCTTAACATGGACATCCAGCACAGAATCAAAAAGACCAGGGACAATCATCATCGTTTAACATCTATCTTCCACGCTAGCATGGGTTTAGACGAGAATTATCCCACTTGGGGCAAGATTGGTTGTCTCGCTTGTATAGGACTGTCTGGCAGGTTTTCTATGGCTGGATACCCTTCCGAACACCAACCACGTATACAGTGTGGACTGGGAGGTTTTTACCATGTTACCTACATGGCCACATTACAGCGTGGACTGTTTTTTTTTGTCGTGACATTTTTGTCACGACCTCATTTATTTAGGACTGGATGTTGTGGTACCAACATAACATTAAAGAGAAAGGGGTGGTGTTGATGGGGGTGGGGGAGTAGGGGTAGTGGGATGGGGGTGTATATTTGATTAAGAGGTGCCTACTGACTAGGTTTCGCTCTGTATTTAGACAAGGCGCGTCTTCTGTATTACTGTGTGGCACCAAAAATCTCTGTCCAGTGACATTGTCTTAGAGAGGTGTAATTGTGTAAGGTCGGAATTTATCAAATCGTCTCCGGTTTTCTGGGTCTGCCTACTCGGTAACTTCCATCAATTTTGATCGCCCTGCACTTATTTATACAGCTGTTGTCTTTCATGCGCATCACGTGACCATACCAATGTAGTCTTCTCTCGAGTAAACAGCATCTGATCCCTATTATTCCTAATTTCTCACTTAGTTCATCTATGCTTTGCTGTTCACGTATATTACTATTACACATCCAACGGAGCATGCATGCTTCGTTCCTCCAGTCTGCGCAGATCCTCTGCACACAATGCCCATGTCTCACTGCCATGTAACATTGCTGTTCGTATGCAGGCATCATACAGTCTGCCTTTCATTTTTAGAGAGAAACCTTTAGTGGTATAAGCTCTCTGAACTTTTTCCATCCCGTGCTGCCTCTGGCTACTGTACTTTCAGAGCACCCTCCACCACTGCTGATTTTGTCACCCAGGTAATGGAAGGTGTCTACTATTTCTATAGAGCCATCTGGGCAATAGGAGCTAGTATCATGTGGGCACTCACTACTTATTGCACCTGAGCACCGGCCACATATAAAATCTACATTCTTAGATAGCTTACCTGTGATCCCATTACATCTTTTATGCACCTATACTTTGCATTTGGGACATAAAATGGAATTTCTGCCTACTCCTTTCCTACACACTGAGCATGCCATTTCCCAGAGGGGACCTGTGCCCTATTTTCCTTCCTACATACTAGAACTTTAGTCTTAGACAAGTTAACTTTAAGGCCTTTTGATCATCTACATATAGAAGTTCCCATGGGAAGCCGGTCATAAACTCCTGTTATAGCCTGAAGGACAATAATAAATAGCCGGCTAAAAACGGAGCATTGATGAACACTAACTTTTACGCTAAATTCTTCACTATATTCATTGTTAATTCTAACCTTACTGACTGTTTCTTTATACATGGCTTGTATAGCTCTCACAAGCCATTCATCATCACCTAGCTTTCTAAGAGCCTGCCAGATAATGGAGAGGGGGGGGGGGGACTCTGTCAAAGGCTTTCTCCAAGTCAACAAAAGCTAAGTATAGGGGTTTACTTTTAGCTAGGTACTTCTCCTGTAGTTGTCGTACAAGGAAAAGAGCATCCGTTGTACTTTTACCTGACACAGACCCAAACTGCATTTCATCTAGATCAAAGGTTCTCAACCCATTTCGGCCAAATACCTCCTTTTGCCCCTCAAAATCACGAAACGCCTACCTATCCCATTTTTCCATTTTTCAATATACTACTGATTTTGATATCAGTAGATTACTAAAAAATTGATTAACGATATTCCAAAGATACCATTGCAGGCAGTTGAAAGTATAAATACATTCCTTGAAAGGAAGTATATAAATTTCAAAAAAAGGAACATAAATTCTCTTTTTTATGAATAAGGACCAGTTGAATTTGTTATATTCCCACCAGACGATACCAGCTATTTTGAACATTTATACAAGAGCAACTCTGCCTATCCAAAGAGTGCTCTTATCTGGAAGAAAGTGGCAATTGTATTATTTCAAAGCTTTCCAATTTTCCCTTTAATGGGACAGAATAAATGTTGATGTCCCCTCCGCTTTGTGAACTTAGAGACAACGGAAGAGGGTTTTTCATGACCACATAAGAGGGTATTCATGACCACGTAAGAGGGTATATATTAGTAAACGGTAAAATATATACAACAAATGAGTAAGTGAATTGTGGTAGATGGTTTCCAGTCCAGTCAGACTGCAACTACAAATAAAGAATGGACTTACTTTGACCTCGTTTTAATGGGACCCTTGAGCTTCATGGAGTTTAGCCAACTCTTTGACGTCAGGCTGGATTTTCGTAAGATGTAGCTGGAGATCTCCACATGCAATCACATTGTAGCGGTTGCGAGCCTTACTATGCTGTCTGGAAACAGCGCCAAACCCCCTCTCAACTAAGTATGAGCTAGGAAAAGGCAAATCTCTTAGCCTCTGCATGTAGGAGTGGAAATCGATGCTGAATTTCCTCTTGCATCCAAAAAAAGGGTTCACCTATTTTGGAAAATTTAATTTTGATAATGTCATCTGTCTGAAGTTCAATTAATTCTTCCTGAAATTTAATGTCGAAATCGTCGACGTTAGCTATGAAGGGATCTGCTATCCACATTGGGATGTCCATCTGCAAAACGTCGACAAACCGTTCTCTCGTGTTGTCTTGTAGTGCACCAAGGTGCACAGTATAAATTTGGAGTTGGTCATCGTTCACAATCTTTTGAACATTGGCGACACTAGGAAAATTATAGAATTCCCGTCGACAAAGATTCCTTTCGATGACTTTCAATTTGGCCAGGAATATTTTCACAGCATTCCTTGCTTTAAACAAGGTGATCTTCTCCCCCTGCAAAGCCATAATTAGGCTATTGCATTTGTCGAAGATGTCGGCGAGGTAGGCGCAGTCTTGCCTCACATTGAGGGTTTTTTTTATACATGTCTGTGTTGCGTCCTCGAAGAAACACAATGATAGTCGAACAGTTCAAAGAAGCGAGTAAGGCACTTGCCCTTTGAAAGCCACCTCACTTCAGTATGAAGGAGCAACTCGACGAATTCTTCGTCATTATCTTCACACAGTTGCCGGAAAATCCGTTCATTGGGGGCATGGCGTTTGATATAATTGATGACATCAATGGTTACTTGCAAAGACTTGCTCAGCGGCTCGCTGAGTTTCTTCGCAGCCAAGTGTTGTCGATGAATGACACAATGAGCAGCAAATATAGATGGATTTTCCCTCTTCAGAAGAGACAAAACCCTTATGTTGGCCGACCATTGCTTTTGCATCGTCCGTAGCACATGATACAATATTGTTAAGAGGTATCTCTTTTTCTTCGGGGTATCCCTTGACAGCTTCAAAGATGGTGGCAGCTTTAGTATCTGTGGCTAGATTCAGAGTGAAGAGAAGCTCCTCGTGCACTTCGTTTTGTTGGAAAATATTGCTAAGTTTTTCATAATCTGCTACATCCCGTGAAAAAAAATCTTTCAAATTTGATATTGCAGTATCCACTACCTGTAAATACTGCACTCTGTAACGATCCAAAGCAGTGCAGTGTTGATATTTCAATGCATTTCCTTCCTGGTATCTTTTAGGAACTTTTCGTTATCTAGGTAGCTCCAAAGGAGAAATATCGAGTTGATAAATCATTTTTTCTGCTGTATTGAAATTTTTCTTCACTGCGTAGATTTTTAGCTCCTCCTACATCAGTTTGACACTATGCAATATGCTACCTAGATTGAAGGTGGTACTTTGAAAAGATTTGTTCAATCCTTCAAGGAATTGAAGTAATGGAACTATAACGTGCAATCCAAGAGCACATTGGCCCGGAGAGTGACACGTAAGAATAACATTAGCATTTGTTGCCTCTTGTAAAGAAATAGGGACATCTGAATAATTGTCAAGGGCTTTGACTGCAGAAAGTCGTGTTAGCCATCGAGTAGGGCACACAGGTTTTAAGGAGCGTGGTGACGATACTTCATTTTCTTCATCATGTTGTGATAAATACGTGTGCTTAAATTTCCCTAATGTACTATATAGTTTCCGCAATTCATTCACGTAATCTAGAACATTTTTGATAAGTGAAGCTTGTTGTACAGACTTGGGGAATAGTACCTTGCAAAATAAAATACCTCGTAGCAAAATAAAATACTTAGCAACGAATGAATTGAGAAGCTTGGTGACAGTGAGAAAGTAGTATTTGTATCCCTTATATATATATACATAGATAGATACACAGACACACACAAACACACATAGACGCACACGCAAGCATGCACACACACATACGTGCATACACATACACACACAGACAGACGCGCATATACATACACGCAGACAAACTTGTGTGTGTGCCTTGGTTTGGGTACAGAAAGAATTTTGCCTACAGTTTTTATTGCCAGGTCAAAGGCCACTGCTCTTTTCAACAACGCCAAATAAAAACGCCAAATAACGCCACACACACACACACACACACACACACACACACACAGACACAGACACACACACACACCTTTTTTTATGTCTCTGGACTACGCCCATGCTGGAGCATCACCTTGGTAAGTTATGGGGACGTCAACAAACCAACAAGCATTGATGGGAGAGCAAACAAACACAAATGCAAAGACACGCACACACAGACATATATACGATGGACTTCTTTTAGTTTCGGTCTATGAAATCCACCGACAGGGCTTTGGTCGGCCCCGGCAGTTGGACTGAACCCGGAAATATGTGGTTGGGAAACAAGCTTCTTGTCACACTGTGCGTATGTATATATATAAATATATATATATTATACACGCACGCACGCACGCACGTGTGTGTGTATAATATATATATTACGCACATATATATATATATATATATAACCTTACACACTTAAATATAAATGCATGTTTACATACAAATGTATAAAGGCATAGCTATATACATAGGTAAATGTATGTATGTATGTAGATTTATATATATATAATTATTAAAATAACAGATTAAAGTTTAATCGCTGCTTTCACCCTTAATGGGATCTTCTGAAACTAAAAAAATCAATCTGTGAACGCAGAAGTGAATATTTCAAAAAACGTTGCAACCGGAGGAAGACAGGAAGACGATACTTTGGTTCGTGGAAACGTTCCCTGGCGAAGAACGGAAAAAAACAAAGATAATACGTCATTATTTGGAGCGGTGAAAACAATTACACGCAAAGACAAAACCACGTTTATGGTATAAATGAAGTCGTAGGCTAATATTCTATTTAGGAAACCGAAAGATTCTCGGCTACAGAGTTAAGAATAAAGTAAATAAAATACATACATATATATATATATATATATATATATATATATATATATATATATATATATATATATATATGTATGTAGATATATATATATATATATGCATGTATGTATGTAGATTTATATATATATATATATAAATCTACATACATATTAGGCATATGACTTTTTTACAACCCCATATGAGCATGCTATTTTCTAATGAGGTTTTTGTCATAAAGAAAGAATTACAGTAGTGTTTTTGTAAATTTTGAAAAAAAATTCTTGCACATTCTAAATTATATTTTTAATTTTTTGGTAATTAGCCAGTCCCATAAAATAAATACTTAAAACAATAAATTATGACAATAAAAAATTAATTTTAATTATTAGTTAAACAAAATTAAACTCTAAGGTTCTACTACTTTTACAAAATGGCAAAATGTTCTGCACAACTTTTACAGTTCGCTCAGCGCAAATGTTCGAGCGTTGCATCACAATTGGAGATTCTTCATTAGACCAACATTTTCTGATGGTGTTTGCAGCCTTTTCACACTTGGCCTTAATTAGTTGGTCCAATGAGTTTCTGCTTGCTGTCAGCTCTATACAGTTGACTTGCGAACCACATTTTTTTCCCCACATTCCGCAGATGTATTCGGCACCAGCGCGCAGCTTCGCTCGTTCATCAGGCATCAAAATAAACCTAAGCAACAAATAAATTGCTCGGCTATTCCAACGAGTATTGTGCAAATTAGGTAATTTCTTAAAATTTAATTTAGGAAACGCACCGTTTTCAAAGAAATGTTGCACGGTTATCATGAGATGCTGAAGGCAATCCATGTCACTTCTCCAGCGTGGCAGGGTTTCATTAATTTCCGCCGTTCCATTTGAAAAGTTCTGCTTCAGTTCGTCATAGTTCTTTAAAATGGCCTCAACAAAGTAATAATTGATATATGGCAAAGTTGTTTTGCTACTATATAGTTGATCAAAATAAACTTTCAATGCACTGTCTAAAATGTGGTGCTGGCATCCAACATATAATGGCTTGCTGTAACTGCGACGAGCGAACTCACTGTTGAGCATGGCAACAACTCCTGCCGGTATGGACACTAGTTGTGTTGGAGACTATCATCACAATATATTCCCACAGTTCATATTTGTCAATAACTTCTTTCAATCCATTAAATATAGTAAGAGCCTTTCCATCGGTTAATGCCATCGGCCTCAGGCGTATTTCTTTCTCTTCATTTTTTATCACTACAACCTGATATTCTACGTCTCTCATTCATTTTCCATCAAAATGAAGGCTCCATTTTTCCCTTTTGAGTTCATTTTTCCACTTTTTCATGAGTTTCTCACCTTCTCTGATAACTGCTTTGTGCACTGCCGACTGACTCGGGGTGCTCACCTAAATACCACCACTTTTAAATTCGTTGCAAACTGCTGCTGCTTTTCTACTAGGTAATTTAGTATTTCTTACTAGGTTAACAGCATGAGCTGTGTTTTCTCTTTTTCGTTTATTTTTCTGGTGAAGGTGAAGGTTTGTAATCGCTGGTATTTGTATCGGTGTCACTAACTTTCATTTGAGTCCAGATGAATGTATGAGCAGGATGGCTTATCATGATCTAGTTCTTGTTTTTTGTTTTTAATTCTCTTAGAAGGATGGATTTTCTTTTCACTGTCTATTTTCATTGTAGTATACCCAACCTTTCCACAACTCTCAACTTGCTTTTCATAAAATGACAAATCTTCGGCTGCTAACCGTATCCCATATCTTTTTGTAATGTCAAACAGATTATTGAAATTCGCAGAGCCAGGTTTTTTCACTTCTTTTTCCTTTTTTTAATTATTTTTTCAATTTTTCGAGGTATTGAAAGTTTGTTGATAGTTGGAAAGCTGAACTTTCCCATAAACTTTCACATTCTCTAGTAATTATCTTAATTCTTTTTTTGGTATTTTTCTCTTTAGCAGCAAGAGTGATATTTCTATCAATGATCTGTTGCTCAGTAGGTAGCTTGCATAATTCGATTAATGAACTTTGAATTTTCGTTTTCCTAGATTTCTTTCTTTTCTCAAAATGACATATTTTGTGCCCAAATCTTTTTACTTTCCTCTTTAGCAACTGGATTTTTATACATCTGAAATTTATAATATTAATATAATATAATTATAAATATTAAAATATATTAATAAATATACCTCGCAAATTTTAATTTATTCTATTTATGTATTTTATGAATTTTATGAACAGATTAAACTGACAAATAAGTGATGAACAAGCAATAAAGTTGATCCATTAAACAATTTGAAGAAGAATACTATATTTTATAAACTGTTAAATTGCACACTATATTTTGCACACTATATCCCCCCCCCCCCCCCCGTTGATAACCTTAGATCAATTCGCTTTCTGATTAGTTGCACTATAACTCTTTCTGTGACCTTCATGACCTGGTCAATCAATTTAATGCCTCTATAGTTTCCCCTATCTAGGGCATCTCCTCTACCCTTGTAGCAGTTAATGATGATGATGCTGCTATGCCAGTCATTTGGTATTCTGTATTACTTGCTTTACTATCCAGGTGACCATAGTGTGTCCCACCATTCCAGATGCTTTCAGCAATTATCTCCGAAGGCCCAGCTAGCTGCCTTTGCCTGTCTTCATATCTTTGATTGCCTTACTTACACTTGCACTTACCTTCAACTTGCACTGCTGGTCCTTCTATTGGATCGATTTGGGGCAGACTATCTTTTTCCCATTTATTCTCCTCATTTAGTAGCCTCTTGTAGTGACACTTCCAAGCTACCTTCTTATCATCATCAGTGATGGCAAGTACACCATCATCATTACGGACACACTTCTCCCCGACAATATCACAGTTTTCCTTGACACATTGTCTTACAATCCTGAACACCTCAAGTTTTTGGTCCTTGCATTGTAGAACATGCTTGAACTTTCTTTCCTCTACTTCCCTTCTTGCAGAGTACACTTGTCTCCTAGCTTCCCTCCTGGCCACTTGATAGTCTTCTCTACTTCCCCGATTCCGCCATACTTTCCAAGCCTGCTTTTTGGCCTTGATTGACTCCTCCACCTTACTGTTCCACCACCACGTTACTCTCCTCCTGCCTATAGGTCTGCTCCAGCCACAGATTTCATCTGTTGCCTTCAGCAGGTTAACTTTCAGGAATTTCCACTGTTCCTCTATATTGTACGTCTCTAATTGCTCTTCCTTACTGTCAAAAGCATCAAGTAATATGCTTTTAAATTTGTTACTGGCTGTGGGGTCCTTTAACTTCCATATTCTTCTCTTAGGGTAGTCCTGCTCTGTTATCGAG
The DNA here is from genome assembly GCA_964016885.1 of Eledone cirrhosa. NCBI lineage: Eukaryota > Metazoa > Mollusca > Cephalopoda > Octopoda > Eledonidae > Eledone > Eledone cirrhosa. Next base: position 31,345 of record CAXHJY010000257.1, on the reverse strand, counting down.
TACGTCTCGTCCTGACTATGAAGTCGCTAACTATGAGGCTATGTTGGGAGGCGCATTCTTCACGGAGGAGGGATTTAGTGTTTACAATAGAGACTGTCACATCCTCTGGTAAGGATATAATCTATCTGACTGGCGTGTTCCCCTGATCAAGTGATTGCCTCGTTTTTTGAAGTTTGTGTTACAGATGGTTAGGTTATTAGCGTCACAGAATTCCAGGATTCTGAAGCCTTCCTCATTTCTAGTACCAAACCCATAGCCTCCATAGATTCCATCATAGCCGTCACAATGTTGTCCAACGTGACCATTTAGTTCGCCAGCAATAATTATGTAGTCACTGTCGGTTATTTGGGAGGTAGTGAGCATTAGCGACTCATAGAATCTGTCTTTTATAACGCCAAGCAGTCCAGATTGGAGTGCATACACAGATATCATTGTCACAGTAGTTCTATTTAAGACAAGTCTTATTTTAATTATTCTGTCGTTCACTCTATTTCCGTCTATTACCTTATCTACCCATTTTTCTGCTAACATAATTCCTACTCCACACAGCCCATTGTCATTTCTCACCCAGAAAAGTTTATAGCATCATTTTTTACCCACAATGAATCTAACAGACCCACCCCTCCACCTGGTCTTTTGAACACAGCAAACATCGACTTCCTTACATTCAAGCATCTCTACAACCTCGCTAGAGCGACCTTTTAAAGTGCCTACATTCATGGTCCCAGCTCTGAAATTTTGGATTGCGTGATTACAAAATCTATTATTGATCTCTGTCCCTGATTCCCCTTATACCATGTATATTTATGGATGTCTCTGTGCTAGAAGGTGGTGTTCATAATAGAAAGCCCATTGCTAGAACAGAAGCCTAATAGGGCCTCTCCATTTGTATTTAGATTGGGGTTACTCCTTTCCATATCAGGTGGTCAGTGCCAACATGTGCATTGAAGTCTCCCATCAGGATTGGTGACTTAGTTTCAACTACATCTGATGCTGCAGTGACTTCATCAAGGAAGAACCTGTGTTTGGACTCTTTGTTTAGTACATAAATTTGCACCACCCACAGAGACCTATCTTTCAGCCTAAGCTTCAGGAGGAAAATCCTTCCTCCTAACGGGATCCAGTCATTAACGCATTATGACAACCGGGGGGCTTGTGAGAATCCCCACTCCTGCCGATGCAATCATTTCTGGTGCCACACCTGAATAGTGGATTTTTCATCATCCATCCAAATCTACCGTATCAACGCCACAGAACTTTGTTGAAGAAACCCTGACTATATCTAGCCGGTAGCATCTAGCCTCCCCCACTTGTTCCCGCTCCTTACGTGAAAGGGTTGTGATGTACCAGTTGTCAAGGTTTGGATAGTTTTGGACTCTCTTTGGGGTCTCGGGATATGCAATCTTTGTGCATCGATCCCACGCCTTCCAGGATGCAGGCCCATCGTCAGTTTTTGCGGTACGAAATGGAGACTGCAATGTATTTTTTGAACAGGCTCCTCTTCCTAAGACCTGAAGGCATCCTTTGTTAACCCACATGAAGAATGATGCAGTTGCAATTTTGGTGGTCTTATTCGCACCAATCTGGAACTTTGCCAAATATGCGAAGATAGGCTTTTTTAGAGGCAGTTTTTATAGCTATATCACTGGGTTGTGAGTTTTTTGGGGAACTACTAGTGTCACCCATTGCTCCATCTCCCCTAGTAGTTTACTGCTCTTGGTCCTGGATTGCTTATTCTTCTGGTAGTAGCCTGCTTATATCGCAACTAATCATATCTGGTGGCCATATCACTACCCAGAGTTCCACTGAAGCAGGTGGAGAAGTTCAAATATCTCAGGGCCATGTTCACGAGTGATGGAAGGCAGGAGGCTAAATTAAATGCAGTAATACACCAGCTTCAGCATTCGGTAATCAGAAGAGAAGCAGGTGTAAAGACCAAACTCACTATCTTCAATTCAGTATTCGTGCCAACCTTTACCTATGGTCCTGAATCTTGGGTAATGACCAAAAGAATACGATCATGAATACAAGCAGCCAAAATGGGGTTCCTCTGAAGGGTTTTGGAGTAATGCTACATGATAGAGTACATAGCTCGGAGATCAGAGAGTCACTCCAGGTAGATACACTACTTCTTCAAATTGAGAGATCACAGCTCCAATACTATGAGCATGCGGTTAAAATGTCTCAGGAAAGAATCGCTGGACAGATTTTACGGGCGAAACCAACCAGCAGGCAACCTGAGGGTAGACCACGAGCAAGATAGTTGGATAACATCCATGAGCTCAGCTGGTCTCGCTTGGGGATCCAGCCGTATCAGTTGGAGACAGGTGTTTCTGACAGGACCCACTGGAAGGAGTGTTTGAAGACTCTGCTCCCACGACAGTCTTAGCAATAAGTGGGCGAAAAAGATTTTTTTGTATTAATGTTTATGATAAAGAGTAAATAGTATATATCGTCATCATCATCATTACATCCATTTTTCCATGATTGCATGGGTGGGATGGGTCCTTCTTAGCATGGCATCTCTCCATTTGTTGCATTCCTTTGTCATCCCCTACCTATGTTAATCTTAGCGATTTGAGGTCCGCTCTCACAACCTCGGCCCTGGTTTTTCTTGTTCATTTACTGCGGCTTTTCTCCACTGGCATTTCCTTTGTAGTCCCAGTCCGTTTCACTACCATGCAGTATTGTGCTTTGCACACAGGTGTCATACAGCTGTCCTTTTGATTTAATATTAAAAGACTAAAAAAACTAATGATAAAATAAAAGTATATTTTTAAAAGATGAGGCCCCTAAGAGTGTGTGGCCGTAAGCTATTGGTTATTTACTTTATAGGGTATTCTGGAAACCACCAACTAACCATATTTCCCATTGCTAATGTGAGTATTCAATATTGTTTTGTTTATTTTCAGGGTTCCTACTGGCTATAATTTTTCTCCTTCCAGTAAAGACATCATCATTCTCATCTTCATTGTCTTTCTCCGACAATTTACCAAAAAGTGTTTATTTAAATGCATCGGGCTTTCTCAATATGCCCCACATTTGGCAACTGAAGTCAAATTCGGGACTTTCTTTTCAGACTTGTTCTAATGGTAAATTACTTCATCAAGTTGGTGCCACAGGGGACAGTTTAACATTAACACTGACCAATGGAGTTTTGAACCTTCAATGGCAAATAAACAGTTCTTTTTCGAATGTGACAGTAGGCCAGAATTTAAATGACAATGCTTGGTATTTTGTTATGTTCGAATTTCTGCTGGGCAACCTTTCAGTTAAGGTAAAGAAAGGATCACAACTATTATTTTTAAAATTAATTGCTAATGAAACTCTGAACAAGGATCTTTGGAATGTAAAACTAGAAAATGGCTCAGCACTCCTAGTGGGATCTAATTTTACTGGCTGTTTGATGTCTGGTCCAAATATTGATCTAGCTGCTGCATACAACATAACGGGACTCGTACATGAAGGCTGTCCACAAACAGAAGACATTGCATGTTCTGAAAGTAAGTTTTCAACCAATTATTTATCATTTTTCGGAATTGTATTTGCTTGGCAAGTGACTTAATCTGAAATGAGACTGTGTGTTAAAACACTGAAGCAATTACATCATTGAGGCAGGGCCATATTAATCGAGGGTTGAGCACTTGGGTTTTCAGATATTTTAGGCTCTCTTTGCCATTTCAATCTTTCACACCTCTACACTAAAACTAGTCAGCTCTATGAATAATAATGGAAGGGCTACTTTAGCAAAACACGCGCACTCACACACATACATGTGTGCAAACAGGCACGTGCATGCAAATGCGCACCCAAACACTCTTGCTCAAACACATACACACACATACATGTCATTTATTGTGAGGTGTCTGAGTTTGCTGTGGAATTATGTTACCAGATTGCAGAGGTGTGATGAAAATTTTGTCACCACAAAATATACGAAAACTGAAGATGACAATTTATGTGTGGTTTTTTGTTATTGATCAAAATAGCTCTTCCATAATATAATTGCTTTTTTTCTTTATGCCTTCTTTTACAGATATTATTTTTATAATTAGTGAAGGCGTGTGGTCTAGTGGTTAAGGCAGTGGGCACATAATGTTGTGGCTTCAAATCCTGGACCAGGTGATACATTGTCCTTGAGGAAGACACTTCATTTCACATTGTTTCAATTTACTCAGTTGGAGATGAATACCAGTGAGAGTTAGGGGTTAGTCCTGTGACAGACTGTTGGTGTGTTCGTCTGTGTGTGGTTGTGTGTGTGTTGATCCATTCTATTCCATTCTGAATGTGTCCTTTCAATTTTAAGATTTTTAAGTGTGGTTTGAAGGAGTTTAGCCTGCTTTTTCTAGCAAGTCGCAAGATGACTTATAAAGTCTTCCCTATTAGCATACCATTGGATTAACGAATCACCCTTCCTATAAAAGTAACATGTATTTCGCTGAGCATCCTTCAAACGTGTATGTGTATTCCTAAAGTAGTTTTCAGGGAGATTCATCATGATGCAGTGTGTGATAAAGCTGGCTGTTTGAATAACAGGTTTTGGTCCATCTGATGGGCTTCCAAAAAAAAAGTTTGTGTACCCAATTTCCCTTACAAGATATGGGTCGACCCAAGGATATCGAAAATGAAACACGCTGAAGATACCCTGCAGTGGGATTGAACCCATGACCTAACGATATTACAAAGCAAACTTCTCAACAATTTAGCCATGCCACATCCATCATGAGAGTATTTAAGTGAAGCCTATAAGTTGAGGTGTGTTGCCTAGTGGTAAGGGTCTTGGACTTATGATCATAATGCCGTGGGTTCAATTCCTGGACTGGGTTGTGTGTTGTGTTCTTGAGCAAAACACTTCATTTCACATTGCTCCAGTATACTCAGCTGAAAATGAACACCAGCAATAGCTGGGGTTTAACCCTGCGATGGATTGGTTTCCTGTCCAGGAGGTTTTTTTTGTATTTTCAGTTGCTTCACACCACAGAAACTGGGATAAGCACCAGACTGACGAGCCTCTGGGCTCGAGACAAACTTTAGATTTTTAGACTATAAGTTTGGCAACCCTTTGTGTGTCTGCTAAATATGGGACCACACTCAACATTCCTGACATGTTGTGTTGGGATATTTAACTTTTATGTGATTACACTCACTGACTTTTTAGTTGGTTCACTGACTTAATTATTACAGAGATGTTCTGCTTGACTTGTTAAATTGTTGCTTTATAACTTCAGGGGTTCTTGCTACAGTAGTTAGGAATTTAAGAGAAACAATACATTTAAAAAAAAATACCTGGAGTAATCCATGTTGTTGTATTGTATCAACATCTGGGCCATATTAACTCACGTCTAGACATATAGCTATTTCAGGTCTTGAAACTTTTACTGAACTAAACTAGTCTGTGCTGCCCCCCACCCCCGTAGTCCATGTAGCCCCCCCCCCCCCCCCCGTTCGTGCTGTGCTGCTCCCCACTAGTCCGTGCTGGGTTCTCTCCCCCAGCTTGTGCTGACCTTCCCTCCAACTCATCCTGAGCTGGTCCCCCAGGCTTCAGCTTAATCAGCTTTATGAATAATCCAGTCTAGACAGCATTAGAATTCATGTCCAGGTCATAAACACTTAAGACACTCTTATGATTTAGCAGAAAATATTCAAAAATAGATTTGTTAATTCAAATGTTTATAATATCTTTATTAGTAGACAGATTGTAGTGAAAATTTGCAGTATTTTTAACTCTTAACATCCTATAATGATTTAGTAGAAAATATCTACAAACTAGTTTGTTAATTCAAATGTTTAGTGTCTTTAGTAGTGGACCGATTGTTGTGGAAATATATTAGTTAAAATGTGATGTAGTCAAAGTGCTGTTTTGTACTTTTCATGAATATCTTGTTAATGTGGTTTCATGTTACATATGTTGGATGAAGCCAAGACCTTATCTCAGTCTGATAGGTATAAAACAGCTGAAAGTATGAATAATATACCAGTTTCTCACAGGGTTAACTCCCAGCTACAGATGGTACTCATTTTTAGTTGAGTGAACTCGAGTAACATGAACTTGCTAAAAGACGCAATGTGTCATCCAACCTGGGAATTGAATCATTGACCTTTTAATTGTTAGTCCAGATTAACAACAGATTAACCACTAAGCCATGAGCCTTCCCAATACCTAGGGATAAAGAAACAACAGGTAAAACCTACAGATGTGAGCCATAATAATTTTCTACTTTTGGCACAAAGCCAGCAATTATCCCAGTGGTACTGGTACTTTATTTTATCGACCCTGTAAGGATGAAAGGCAAAGTTAACCTCGGCAAGATTTGAACTCAAATCATAAAGGGCCATAACTCTATGCTGCAAAGCATGGTGTCCGACCCTCTACCGATACTGCCAATCCAAACAGCATTGAAGAGTAAACAATGAAAAAATAAATAACAGGAATAAAGTTTTTTTTTTTATTTTTTTTTTTATTTTTTTTATTTTTTTTATTATTTTATTTATTTATTTTTTTTATTTATTTTTTTATTACAAAATCATAAGGGAAATAATTGTGACAAGTGCGGGAGAAAAATATATATGAAAAGTGTGTGTGAGTCAGGCAAATTGAATGTGGGTGGTGTGATTCATGGGGGTCAAAGATGAGGGTGTGTATAATGTGTGTGTTGGGGTGGAAGAGAAAGAAATGAAATGTTTGAAGTATTTGTGTGTATGAATGAAAAACTGAGGTGTGTGATTGTGTGTGCATGAGATGTGTGTGTGTGTGCATGAGGTGCACATGTGTGAGTGCATATGGTATGTGTTATGTGTGCGTGTGTGTAGGCTGAGTAAGGATTGTATGTAGTTTTTTAGTGTGGATGGTTGGTAGGTGGGAGGGATGTGTGTGTGGATTATTGTTGTTGTATAATCCCATGTCAGATCTAATTACAGCAAACCTATGATGAAAGGCAGTCCACTTATGACCATCATTGTAATTTTGCAAAAATAGTGCATTGGAGCCCATATCATCCAATAAGTCCTTTCTCTTTAAGATGGTAGAGGTTGGAATTGAGGGAGTTTTTAGTGTTATTTCTAGCAGGTCGAGTGACTGCATAGAGGCTCTGTTTATAGAAAAGACAGATGGTGTGTGTATGTGCACATGCAGTATGTGTGTAATGCAGTATGTGTATATATATATGTGTGTGTGCACAAGTAGTGTGTGTATAAGTAGTGTGTGTATGTGTGTGTACATGCAAAACTACTTTGATTCAAAACTTGAACAGAAATATCATTATTACCTGACAGGTGATATTAGATTTCAGTCGTTAAATATTTATTAAGTTGACAGTTTAATGTGGTTTAAGTTATTTCAAACATCTTAATGTCTTCATAAAAATATAGTTGTATCCAATTTTATGTTTCAGCATCGCTACCCATTGTACAGGCCCAAACAGTGTGGGGGAATTGTTCTATTGTGTGTGGGAGAGCATGTGTGTGCTGCCTCATGGTGCCAGCAAATAGAATGGAGAAAACTTTGCTCCAGATGATGGCAAAGGAGACGCATTAGTGGGGCTCACTCCTTTGGGTGGCCAACTCCACCCTGGTAGTAGTGTTTAGGGAGGTGGTCCAGGGAACTTTCTCCATTTTGTTCTATCTGCTACATCCTTCCCACCAACTCCCTTGATTTCATTTTCTTCATCTTGGTTTTCCCATTTTGAGACAGAAAAGAAATATTGACTTCATTATAACGGAATGTTTTATTTAATACAGTATCTAAAGTGGGGAATTAGTATGTTTTTTATAGAATGTCACTCAGTTGTTGTCTTTAACCCTTGGTCAGACACTGATTGAGCAAACCTATATTCAAAAACATTCTTGTCATGACTATCTCATCTTTCTTTTAAACAGCAAATATAGGACCACATTATCTAATATTCCCTGTTTATTTTACAGTTGGTAGGGTGTGATTTCAGATTTTGGCTGCTGTTTCTAGCAATTTAAATGACCATATAGAGCTCCCCAGTTATTTTCAAAGAACAGAAGCATGATTTGGGGGATCATAGAAAATATATTGCCCCTACAACCTGGTTAGCATTTTTATGGTTTTTATGAAAATACCTGGTCTTTCAACTATCTTAATAAGACATATGTTGTTTATTACATAAATATATATATATAAGACAATTATTCCATTTACCAAAGGTTTAACGAAGACAGATGAGTTCAAGAGATGTGTGAAATTGCTCATCAGAATGAAAATTTAATATGGACGTAAGATATGAATTTAAAAACAAAGGCTATTACAATTGAAAGTGAGGCTGAAATATAATAAAATAAAGATAAGAAATAAAATAAAATAACGGGAAAAATATACACACTGAAGCAGAACGTAAGGTTATGGGGTAAAAATAAATACAGTGATGCTCTACACAGAGCTGGCTACATGAATAAAATTAAATACTTAGATAACAATAACATGCAAAATCATCCAAAAATTTACTATAATAATAATAATAAGCAATTTAACATAAATAGTAAATCAAACAAAAGAACCAGAACTAGAAATATTATTTGGTACTCTCCCCCATTCTCAGTAGCAAACCTATTTTTCATTAGATAAATGTTTTCCTAAATCCCATAGATACCATTCTATTTTTAACAGACATACTATAAAACTATCTTACTATACTACTATGAACATAGCACAAAATATTAATAGAATTAATAATAGAAATTTAAATTTAAACCCAAACCAAAATAAACTAAAATAACTATTAATATTACTAATAATAATATTAATACTAATAATAATCGTACCGTTCCTATTGACAACACTGGAAAATGTAACTGGAGAAACGAATTAAATTGCCCTTTACAGAATAATTGTCTAGATAAAAACTTAGTATATAAATGCATAGTAAAAACTAGAGATAAAATATCTAACTATATAGGGGCCACTTCTACAAAATTTAAGGAACGCTGATATAATCACAAACATACATTTAATAGATCAGACAAAAGATTTTCAACATCACTTTCACGTCAATATTGTCTTTTAAGTACCAAATTAGATTATTCAATCTCTTGGGGAACGATTTTGAAAGCGCCCGCATACAGAAATATGGCTCTTCAAGAATTTGTCATTTGTGTATTGAGGACATTTTTCATATACTTACCAGCCAAAACTCTATTAACAAAAAGAAAGAATTATTCAGTTCTTGCAGACATCGCCAAACCAAAACATTCAGAAGTATCTATAATCTATAGAAAATATTATCTATACCTCATGGGATGATGTTATTCTTTTTAAATGATATTTTTCAAATGATACTCTTTTAAAATGGTTTTTTAAATATTTTGAAATATATCTTTCTTGTGATATCATACTTTGGATGTCTCTAACATTTCTTCATAATTGACTATATAGACATTAACATTTGCAGCAATGTAGATAATTGTTTCTACTTTAGGCACAAGGCCAGTAATTAACCAGTGCATTACTGGTACTTTATTTTATCGACCCCGTAAGGATGAAAGGCAAAGTCAACCTCGGCAGGATTTGAACTTAGATCGTAAAGGGACGTAATTATGCTGGAAAGCATGGCTTCCAACCTTCTACCGATACTGCCAATCCACCGCCCTTTGCAGATAATGCTATCTAAATACATATATAAAAGAATTGTTATCTTTGAAAAAATTCTTTTAAAGTAAATTGTAGTATAAACAACAAATGTAACCTAACTATTTTAACTAAGAAATATTGAGTTATCTTTTCCTTTATAGTGTAACACACTTAAATATTTCTTCTAAGTAACAACTTTACACAAATATTAAATTTTCTGTATAATTTCGTTAACTTACTAAACTTTGTAAATGTATTCCTATCTTGATTGAACTATAGAATGCACTAAATAATCTTCTCTAATAAAACTAGAACTACTTCCTTTATCTTAACTATATATTGAAAATGTAAACACAAAAATTATCGAAACGCTTAACATATAATAAAAATATTTAAATTATCTATCTACTGAAAAAAACATATATACTCACCAAAATTATTTATATAAATAACCTGTAATATAATAAAATATACTTACAACCTTAATTCTTCATAAAATATACTTATATATATTATCTATATAATATTATAACTCATGATTAGAATAGATCCAATAATTAGTACTATCTCTCAATTTTAAAATTGGTATTCCACCACTTCAACACATTTATAGTTCTCATATTATTTTGTGAATACTACCGGGGTGTATAATTATAATTAAATAAATAAATATAATTGTATCACTCTCTTTACACCATCACTGATATGATCTATACAATTATATTTTAATAATAAGTGTATTTCTAACTATAATATCATTTTTTTCTTATACTCATTCCTTAAATTTTCTTGCAATATTAACCTCTCTCTCTTCTTCCCTTAAATATTTAAATTTACCTACCATCTAAATATGAGCTTTTTCAACTGTACGTTTAGCCTAATTAACATATTCATCCTAAGATTTGAAATTTCTTTCACTATCCAAACTGAACTTAAAATGATAAGTTCTTGTGTTTTGGATATGTCAATATTTATAAAACAACTTTTGTATTTTATCTGATGAGAGCATACCAACATTTTTGGTACCCTTGAAATATATATAATAAAATAAATATGGTTTTATAAAGATAGTTTCCGTTTGCTAGCGTGAAAAATGGTCGTTAAACGCAGATGATGATGATGATGATAATATCATTGATATTATACTCCAGAAGAAACTTGTAGAGTGCTTCGAATCTGCTATAAATAAATTTATTGAATAACCAACAAATTAAATATCTCTTTGATTATATACATACACACATCTATATACGCACATACACGTGCATACGCGAAAACACATGCCATGCATGCAAATACATGTACGTACTTATAAATACGGTCACACATACGAATGTATACACGAAATACACATATAAAAAAAATGTCTGTATGTGTATACATATAATTATATGAACGTTTATAAATATACACACATAAATACGTATATAACGTACGCACACACATGCCTACAGGTAAATACACATATGTTCACCAAACGTATATATACCAAAACTCAATGTACACATATACACACCATATATACGTACAAACATGCATACACACACAAAAACGAAATACACAAAAAAATCTGAGGCAATTTCGGCTTGTAAACACAAATTGCATAAAACTTTCCTGTATTACAGCCCCACATTAACGGTTAGTACGAATAATACGCGGATAATGTCTTGATGTGGTAGCTAAGTATATTTTATGTTTATACCATTACTTATTTGTATAGGTATGTTTTGTGGTGTAACGTATACTTTCTCGTACGTATATATTTGTTATAGGTGCATATATTATATATACTGGTATGTGTGTATATGTGTATTTGGAAATTGGAAGTCTGACTTCCAATTTTCAACAGATTTTAAATCTCATTTCATATCTTTTATCTATAACATCTGTCAGACGACCGATCCAGACATATATTATCTTATCGTCTGTGGTCCAGAAACATTTGGTAATGGAGTAATATTTTATGTTGTTCACTTTCTAATTAAACAGCTCTGTTCTATACATAGAGCACTCTTATTCCTTTGCCTTTGCTTCTGAATTACATAAAACACACACACAAACATTTAAATATATTAGAAGTATACAACAATTTAAAAAAAAAAATATTAATGTTTATCTGCAAAATTTTATATGAAAATATACATTATTAAGGAAGTTAGAAGGAAAGAAAACCTGTGCTGTGGAAACTAAACTCTAGTTATGTCGATTATAACATACTTGTTTATTGTAACTATCATTTAACTTCGTCGTTTGTTTGTCCAGAGACATTTGTAATTAAACCACCATGTGAAAAGGTCACTGATCTCGTGTCTACATATAACTACACCTTTGCTTTATTTAATTGCCTTTTCTAATTTGACTTAGTTTAGTAGTGGTGTGATGATAGTCAAACATTAACATCTATTCCTCTCTCTCTCAACCTTCTGGCTTTTAAAATATGTCTTGATTTAGTAATAATCTTCGTTTAACGACCGCTCACATTTACGACCATTATAAGGGCTTACGAACACAGCACCTTGATAATTAACGCCCGTGGGTATAGATCTCGCATCCTGATGACCTGGATTCTGATGTCAACGTAGTGATTGTGCCCCTCCCCCCTTTAAAAAAAACGACCTTCACTGTCCATATACAGCCTATAGATCAGAGCTGTATCAATCAGCATTTAAGGCCTTATCTAAGAACAACCCAAAGCCCACCCATATTTTGGCTCTTCCCCTGACACTTCAATCTTTCACCTCATTACAGCAAAAAAAAAAAAATGACTGGGAGAATATATTGTTCCTGTGGAACGACAAGGTTTCCTCAGGAGAAATAATACAGTCCTGGTCACTGAATGGAAGTTGGTAGTTAACCATCTGATACACTCATAACTTATGATGTTCATTGTTGTCATCGACAACCAGAGAGGTGGGAATAGAGAGAAAGAGGGATAGGGCAATGTAGAGGAGAGAGAGAGAAATGATTATAGAAGGGGAGAGGTAGATAGTGAGATAAAACATGGAGTTAGAGAGAGGAAGGAGTGTGGAAGAGGAGAAAGTGAAAGAACAAGAGGGAGTGGGAGGATTGAAGACAGCAAAAAGAAACTGTCTACATGAATCAGTTATATTATAAGGTACAGGTGTAGGTGTGTCTGGTAGCTAAAGTGGGATCCTGTTCACTAAATTTCAGGAGTATTAATTTACATTCATGTTTTAACCCTACTGTCACTTAGTAACCTGGTTAGATTTGTCCCCATTCACAGCTTCTCTCTTTTCTTCCAATTGTTGTTATCAGACACAGTCCCCGCTTCATATTTATTTAACAAAGCATTTGTATAAGTTAGCGATAACAGAAATCTAAATAATTTATTGAAGTTATGGTTCCCCTGCTAATATATCACCCCCAATAATTCAACATCCCTATATATATATATATATATATATATATATATATCCCTTCTGTATCACTCCCAATTATTCAACACATATATATATATAACCCTTCTGTATCACCTCCAATTATTCAACACCTTATATATATATATATATATATTTCCCCTTTATATCTCCCCTAATATATCACCTCTAATAATTTAACACCTGTTTTCTCTTAACTTTCTCATCCAAGTCTGTTTATGGTGAGTGTTGTGTTTATCTCTTTGTACTTTCACACTAGTTTATAATCATTTAATAGTAACGTTTACATCAATCCATCTTCCTTGTTTCATTATTACATTCCTCCTTTTCTCACCATTAAATAAATATTACAAGTTCTTTTACTCAATTCGGATGCTTACAGTAACCAGTATTTGATTAAAAAATATTTTATATTAAACAGATGCAATATTTTCTCACCTTTTAAAGTAGTTAATACTTTTCTCTCTTAAATAGTTCAGTTGGAATATTTGTCTACATCAAATATTTATATACATACACTAATAAACCAGCAAAATTTATTCATAGCTGTAAAATTTGGTTACATCAAATATGTATTTGCGTAACTAATAAACGTGTTGCGGTTCTCTCACTTCACTAACTTACAATTTTTTTTCTGTAAATGAGAAATCCCTTTAAAAATCTTGTGATAGTAGTTAAAGGTGGTTAAATTTTGTCAACAACTTTTAATATTGTGGGAACTGAAAACAATACACTAAATAATTGTTTCTACTTTAGGCCAGCAAATACCCAGTTCATTACTGGTACTTTATTTCATCGACCCCGTAAGGATGAAAGGCAAAGTCAACCTCGGCGGGATTTGAACTCAGATCGTAAAGG